>CAAKHD010000166.1:84922-118063 GCA_901007705.1 Fistularia tabacaria | reverse complement strand
CACAGTTGCTAGCACCAAAATGTCAGTATGCTTGTACAGATATCCATCTGGCGTGTGTGTGTGTGTGTGTGTGTGTGTGTGTCAGAGAATGAGAGAGTGTAACTGCGAATGGACATACAAATACAAGACTGAGAGACAAACAATGCATTAAAAGCATATTTAGTGCCTGCATTTGAACCAGAAACCGTATTATGAACCAAAAAGCTGACGAAAATACACTAGCTCATTTTTCTCTGTACAGTGCATTATCCGACACTTCAGAGATTAAGTGACAGACTGACTGCTGATGTCATTGAAAGAAATGATACAAGATAGATTTATGAAAACAATCAAAAGCCTACATAAAATATCGAAGATAGACATCAAAGTATTTTTTGATTATGATTAATATTTTTGAGAGACCAACCAAGTTGTATTTTTGGAAATAGTATGGATACCAGCATTTAGAAATTAAAAATTCCCATTAGAAGTTGTCACTCTAGATTCAATTTCAAACTAGGATCCTGTCAATTAGTCTTTCACAACAGCACCAAACTAAAATTTAACAATGGATAGGTCTAGGAGAGATGAAAAATGTGGAAATGTCAAAAATGTAGAGTTTTGAAAATCTGAGGCTGAACTAAAGAAATCTTAGTGTAAAAAGACACTCATGCCATTGTGTATAGATGTTTGCATTTGTACTACATTCTGATTATTTACCGCAACACCTTAAATATCAAACTGCCACAGTCAGCTGTCCCCAGTGCTCCTGGCCAAGCTGGCCAGGAATGTTGTTGCAGGCAATCTGTAGTTCGCAATAGATAAATGTCAGGCTGTATAAATAAATATAGTACTAAAGCAATTTTATGAACATTTCTTACTGCTTTAATGCACAATTGTTTTTTTTTGCACAAGGTATCCTTTGTAAGTGATTGTATTTTGTTTTTTTCTTTGCAGTTACAGCAATACTGCGGAAACTAAAGCAGCAGTCCAGGGAGAGTGTAGAGGACAAGAGGCCAAAATTACTGAAAGCTCTTCGAGAGGTGAGGATCACACAGGATTCAGTTTCTGAGGGCCCAGTGAATTGTCAAAATAAAGCCTGCTATTTTCATTCTAGTGCATTTAGTGCTTATCCCACCATTATATTTTGAAAAGCCCTCACTGACTAATTTCCATAAGAGCTCATACAAGACTATTGCTGTTGTTAAATTTTTACAACCTTGCTGAAAGTATCTTTTTTATTAGCTAGGTGACTTTTATCTGGAGCTTCATTGGGATTTTCAGAGCTGGGGTGAGTTTTAATATGTAAAATCAACAAAAAAAATCAAAGAAAATGTATTGACAGCATAAGAGAATTGCTTGTCTTAGTTGTTGTTGCTTTGGTCTACAGTTGCTTTTTTCCAAAAGCTGATTTTATATTAATAAGTGTCTCCTGTTTTCTTTGGTCAGTACGAATCATATACACCAAGCATCATATGTTACCTAAATCTTTTCTTCCCAATAGTTCCTCTGTTGTCACGGATGCTGCCATCAGATGCCTGTAAAATCTACAAGCAAGGCAGCAACATCAGGTAAGAGTCACATTGAAGATAAGGCTTTTTTCGCTGCTCCACCTGTGAGACTATGTTTTCAAAGTGTTTGAGGCAAATCATCTTTCATATCCAGGTCATGGTCTTCTTTTATAAGTAAGAAAGAAAGAAAGTAGGGCTCAGCTGTCTTCACACACTCTCCACTCTCCTATCTTGATTTAGACTTGACACAACTCTCATCGAATTCAAAGACATGAAATATCAGCGTGGAGATCTTAGCTTCATTTTCAATGGAGACGCTGCACCCTCACAGTCCTTTGTGGTTCTGGACAATGAAGCAAAAGTATACCAAAGAATACACCATGAGGTGGGTCTGTGGTAAAACAAGTATCACAAGATACTTGTATCACATTAATTCAATCAAAGAGTTTATTTTAATTGTGTAGACTATTTGCTGATGTGCAAAACTTGAAGAATAATTCCTGGAAGAACACAAAGAAGCTTGTATACAAAGTATTATGATTACCAAAGTTAAGGCCACACCATACAGGGAAACCCCTTCACCCCTGTGACTCTCTATACATCTCCATTCTGTCTCACCAGCTGTTTAATCCAAAAGGCAAGATGTAACTCATTGTTTTTTCTTCCTTCAAGGAGTCAGAAATGGAGACAGAGGAAGAGGTGGACATTTTGATGAGCAGTGATGTTTATTCTGCAACTTTGTCTACAAAGTCCATCACTTTCTCTCGCAGTCAGATCGGCTGGCTCTTCAGAGAGGATAAAACCGTAAGCTGCACTGGTTCACCGATTTGTAAACGAAAAGCACTCATGACTCTTCTTTGTTGAAAAATGAGAAATCCCTGTACATCAAACAAAATGTCAGACAGTTCAAACTCAGATAGCGATATCTATTTTTTTTCAATAACTTGCTGACTAAGCAAGGGAACAGCTTTTCTGCCTTTGGTTACAAATATCAGAAGAAAAATTCATGTCAATGTCTGTGGAGTTTCTCAGTCATCCAGGTCATGGATAATTCTGGATGAAATCTGTTTTGTGGCATTTGGACTAGAATTTCTTCCCTTGATGACATTTCACCAAGAAGCCTCTCACCACAAAGTGATTTTGACAAGAATAAAATTCTTGTTGCTATTTGAGTGGGGCCATGAGATCAAGATGGATCTAGTGTGTCACTTTTTATGTCTACCACCATCAGAGGGATATTAGTGATTGATAATGCTAAAATGTTAACATGCTTTCTTGGGGGGCGGGGTAAAGGAGAAGGTTGGAAACTTCTTGGCAGACTTCTATGCAGTGAACGGCCTGGTGCTGGAGTCACGGAAACGACGAGAGCACCTGAGTGAAGAGGACATACTGAGAAACAAAGCCATTATGGAGAGCTTGAGCAAGGGAGGCAGCATCAGTGAACACAACTTTGAGGTGAGCTGGGAGGATCCCGGTCTTGCTTCGCTGGTGGTAAATTGCATCGCTGCTTTTGTTTTTCCAGAATTTACGTAACCTCAATTTCTTGTCCCCAGCCTGTGAGGAGGCAGTCCCTCTCAGCTCCGAGTCCGAACACTATTTCTTGGGAAGAGTATATCACCGCAGAGCAAGGAAAGTGCGTGCAGGCATTTATTCAAAGCAGTAGGAAGAAATACTCCGTAAATGCTGAATTTTAAATTCACTAAGGAACATTAAAAATATACATGTTTGTGCGGTGGTATCGTCACTTTCCCCCTGCAGGCCACCTCACCTTGGGAGGGAGCTGGTGTGCAAGGAAAGCAAAAAGAACTTCAAAGCCACTGTCGCCATGAGTCAGGATTTCCCTCTCGGGATTGAGTCGTAAGTAGTCTTTTCTTCTTTGGTTACTTAACTTCTCTGCACAGGTTGATCTGCAGTGAAGTCACCTCAGTACATGAATAATATGAACGATTGGTGTGGTTTTACAAAAAATGTTCTTGAAACAGGATTGCGATGATCAGAAACATTAAAAATGTTCTGCAGCCTAGTTTTAGAAAAATTGTATTCCTTTTTGCCTGAGGTCTTGAGTGTTTCATTTTCTTTTCTGCCACTACTTCTTGACTGGAATTTAATAGCCCTTGTCCATAACACAGGCTTGACATGTCCTTCTTCAGTCAGTGAACTGTTATCAGTTTTTCACCTTGAGATGTTCAGAAGACTCCTGTAATTTAGCTTTTATTCAGAGCAAAAATATAGAATACTGTAAGTAGGGGCACCTGCTACTCGTTGTGTGGATAAGTAGCAAAATAATACTGCCAGGAGGCTGTGGATGTATGGTGTCAGTTGTTTTTCAAGTGAAAAAAACAAGTTTAAATGATACAAACCATATTAAATTGTTGTAAAATGATCATTCGTTGGATTGAAACGTTCATCTTAAGTTCAAAAAAGGAAAGACCTGACATGATTGATGTGCCTGCCAGAATGATTGAAAACTTGCCCCTTTAGGTGTCCTGAATAATCTGAACTTTTTTTTTTTTTTTTTTTGCACACAGCTGCTTGAAAAAGGACCAGGAAAAGATTTTTTTTTTTTTTTAAATGAATTGGCACATTAAGAGGGGGGGGGTTGGATGACAGTGGGTGAAGCCAAAGCCAGTAAACACTCATTTTTAATTCAGAAAATCCTTCAGTGCCATTTTGTAAGTATTAACTAATAAGATAAGATAATACTTTATTGATACCCGTAGGGGAAATTCGGGTGTTGCAGCAGCAACATTAGAGGAAAAAAAAAACAAAAACAGGAAAGATAAATACACAAACATGACAGTGCAAACACATATGCATATGCAAATAAGTCACCATACATTCCACACAAACGTATACATACATTTTTACACACATACCCATAACTACATAAATATATATATATACACATACACAATATACACATACACATTTACACATTTAATATCTTAGAGATTAAGAATTTTCCCCATGATCTTTAGGTAACTTTTTTTAAGATGTAGGCTTTTTTCCCTAAGATTTTTGATTCAGTTAATTTTTAAAAGGTAATGAATTTCCAGTATACACCTATTGATTCCTGTAATTTTGACAACAAAAAAATCTGAATGTGAAACTACTGAGTACTTGCAAAGTAACCAAAAGCTGCGAATAATAGTCAAAAAACAAAAATCACTGATAGAAAATAACATCAGTTTGAGGAGGGCGATAATCTGGCATTTCTAGAATGTAATAATAATGAAGCCCATTGCACAAAATTGCTATTAAACCATAACTGAAACATTTCAGTTTATTGATAAGTGCTGATGTGTTTTTACAGTACAATTTCTTGTTTTTGCCAAATGGAAAAAACGTTAATTCCGATATTTAGATATTAGATAATTGTTTCATTTTATTAGACACTGTAATGGACTGTGTTCAATTTAGCAAGACTCAAGAAGAGATTTATTATGGCTTTAAGACTCAGGCTTTTGGTAGTTAGTTTGGAAGGCATTCCAGGGAAGTGTGAGAACTATGAGTGTACATTTTAACTTTCACTATCTTTCATCTATCAATATATGAACACAATAATTGAAACAATCTCATTTCATTTGGACTGAAATGCCAAGCTGCGGTAAGGGACTTATATTAGTACTTACTGGAAGGTAATACAAAATCACGGGTTTAAAAAAAGCCCCGTTACAAGTAGAACTTTTTTGTGGAGTTCGGCTTTGTCTCACAAGCAGGAGGAGGAAATGTATTGAAGTTCTTTCCTCACCCCAGAGCCCAGATCAGTCTTTTTTTTTTTTTTTTTTTTTTTTTTTAAAATGGCGTTCTGCTCCAGCGCAGATTTTGCATAGTTGTCAGAAATCGACATGAAATGTTGCCAGACAAAAGGTGAAAAAAATCCCTCTTCTGCCCGCAGGTTACTTAATGTGTTGGAGGTGGTTGCCCCGTTCAAGCACTTCAACAAACTCAGAGAGTTTGTTCAGATGAAACTTCCGCCTGGCTTTCCTGTCAAACTCGGTACATGAATACATCCTACTAGTTGAGTCCCACTAAGATGGACTGTAAAATAGCGTCTTTGTTTTCCTCCAACAGACATCCCTGTCTTTCCCACCATCACTGCGACAGTCACCTTTCAAGAATTTCACTATGATGAATTTGAGGAGTCCATTTTCATAATTCCTGCTGAATACAAAGAAGATCCAAGTCGCTTTCCAGACCTCTGACATGTCCAAGCAGACAACGAAACAGGCACAACCAATGTGTTTCAGGAAGGCGGGGAGCTGAAATGAATAATCTTGTATTTTCGTTCAAAAATGTAAAAGGGAACTGGTCTTGTTGCCCGGTTATTCTTCAATTCTTGACGGACCCAAAGCAATTAAATGAAAGTGTATGTTTGGGTGCACCATTCTGCGTATCCACACAGATTCTTGTGAATTGATATCTTTCATTGTCCTTACTGTTCACCAACAGTTATATTTGCTGCTCCGTGCTGCTGTTTTCTCCTGTGAAAGCTCTCAGAAGACAGCCTGGACTCCTCCTTTCAAAAGACAAATGTGTTTTGTTCTTGAAACTGCACTGACACTGGCATCTGTAAATACTTTGTCTCAACTACAGTGCACAACATAAGAAAAATCCACAAATATAGCTATATCTTCAAACTGAGCTTGATATTAATTTATAAACGATGTATTAGAATATATATAAATATTTTAAATATATATTCAAATATAGTGATGTGATTTATATATATGTGTGTGTGTGTGTATATATATATGTGTGTGTATAAACACATGTATATACATATATGCACATACACTCATGGAGTTACACTGTGTAGCAATACATTTCCTCCAAGAATGTTTTAACCAGCTGGGAGAAAGTTTAGCCTAAAACACATTCTTCACAGTTCGATATCCAAGCCTTTTCCCAGTGCCAGATGCAACCTCCTGTATTTTCAGGTTAGCTCATGTTACCTCTTGGCTGTCTCAGTTTGTCCTGTTAAAATGAAATGTGTGTTCAGTCTGAATGAATTCTAGTGTATTAAGGATTATTGTATGTATGTTTTGAGTGTGAGAGAACCCAGATGGGCTATCAGGTAAACTGTTCATAGTTTATTACTGCACTAATATTAAGTGTATTTAAGGCATGCTATGGCTTTGTTGGCCTTTTGGATCACATGCATCTCAGCTATATGCCCTGAACATTTGTTAGATTACCTGCAGACATGTTTGATATTTAGATTTAAGAAAGATCGGAAGAGCGGAACTCTTTGAAACACCTTTTAGTGCTCATAAAATCTCAATAATATGTGTATAATTTCTTTCTCCTTTTTTAATGGAGAGTAAAATAAGCTGTGAAGTTGATATTGCTAAATATCACAAAACTGTCCAAAGGGCAAACAGCCTAACTGGTTGAGTTTTCTCTCGCTTCAGCTAATGTACTGCAACCATACCTACTTCACATCCCTTTAAATAAAGCACCAGCATCATGTTCCAATTGATTTTGTGTAATTCAGATACTTTCTACAATATATTCATTGTCCACATTGGGGTTGTTACATGAGACACAATTATATAGAAATACCACAATTCTTTAAAAACAAAGTCTCCTAATGTTAGTTTTAAAAGTTTTACAAGGTCCATGTTTCATTCAACATAACTCGGGAAAAGTTAACTTCACAACTGTGCAGGCCTGGGTAACTGAGTAATATTTACTGCACAAAAAAGGTAGGCATGGTTTGAAATGAGACCGTTAATTGTGGTGAAAGAAAAAAGGGATAGATCTGAGTTCTTCAATTTTGTAGTCATTCTAGAATTAGGACATTTTATAATGTAGCTATTGTTTTTGTCCAACTTTTCCTTAATTTTAAATAACCTAAAAATTTGTAGAAAATGACCTACCAATAAAAAAAACATCTTAAAATGTGTGCTCTCATCACTTGGAGAATATAGTGGTGGTTGAGATGCTTTTTTTGCTTTGTTCAAACAGGTTGATCAGTTCATACACAGCTACTTTGTTGTACCAAAAAGGTTTTATTTTATAAAAGAAATCCTCGATAAAACGAACACTCAAATAACAAGGGGGGAACTGATCAAAGGCCTGAGCAACTCATCACAATACAACAAAATGTAAAAAGACAATATGCCAAGTGACAGACCTGACAACACAAGCTGTCTACTTAGTTTCAATTGATTACACTTGTAGAGGCAAGGAACAAACATACTTTCCCACAATGTGACAAAAAAAAGAAATACAATGTAATTAGGAAAGATCTACACAGAAGTGTCTTGACTATCCTGTTTGGAAAGATAGCAATCGACGAAGACTGAAGAAAAAAAAAATCCAAAACATATCAAAGCACACTTCACATTTTTTTGAAATAGCCTGGTGGACGAATTGGATCATGAGCACAACAAAAACTGGGCAGAAATTCGGACAGACTTCTTGGAAACAAAAAGCAGGACAGTGCACTCAGTCACTGACATCCATGTCCTCTTCATGATGGTCGTCAGCACCATTTACTTTGGCCTGCTTAGAGGGTCGCGTGTTGCCGTTACCTTCATGAGACTGAGGGGACAAAGCCGAGTCATCAGAATCTTTTCTGTCCTTCTCACTGTCGTAGCCTTGTTCCTCTTCATCGTAATCCCTGGTGATCTGTGACAAGGATGCAGTGGTGCAACATTTTAAACAGCGCAGAGATCACTGGCCAGCTTCACATCAGACTCCTCAAAGCCCAGGGCAGGGCTCAAACTGCAGTAAACAAAGTGGGGCATTAACTGCATAAAATGCCAACCTTTACATCTCCTTTTTCTCCGTCTGATTTCCTGTCCCGCTCCCGCTCCCGTTCCCGTTCCCGCTCCCGTTCCCGTTCTTTATCCTTACTGCGCTTTTTCTTGCTGCTAGATCGTTCCCGTTCATCACGGCCACGCTCTTTGTCACTTCTGCGCTCTCTGTCCCTTTCCTTGTCTCTTTTCTTCTCTTTCTTGTGTCTGCCCAGGGCACAAAAGGAAAAAATGTCTTAATTTCTTGAAGGCAAAAGTTTACTTTTCAAACATTCCGCGTGCCACAAACATTTCGAATCAACAAACCGACCTTCGAGGTGAAGGAGTCCTGGAGTTTCTTCTTTTAGGAGACTTTTTCGGTGATCTAGTGTTACTGCGACTTCTCCTGCGCCTCCTGTGTGCCCCAAAATAAGATTGTACTTCAGCTTGAAAGAAGGAGTTAAAGTGTGTGCACATTTACAATACACCTGAGCACTAGAACTCAGCGGCTGTACTTACCGGCTCATGCTGCGCGACCGCCGAGCTGTACTGTAGCTTTTGGGGGGTGTTTTTGATCTTTTTCTCCCAGCGTCATCTTTTTTCCTTTCTCTGTAAAATTTTTTGTATGCTTAGGATTCTCAAACAAGGTACCATTCTACAATGCAGATTTCACGCCAAGCTCACCTGGATCTAGTCCTAGATCGCCTGCTTCGGTCTCTCGAATCGGTCCTCCTCCTACGCGGGCTTTTGGAGCGCCTCCTACTTCTAGAGGCTGATCGCCTCCTTGATCTACTTCTCCTGCAACAAATCACAAATCATTATAGCAACTTTTCCTTCTTGACAAACAAAAAAAGGTCCATCGAACTATTTTCTATCATCAGTCATAACCTGTGTCTAGAGCGTGATCTGGACCTTCTTCTTCTTGACCTGGACCGAGAACGAGAGCGTTTTTTCTTGCTCTCCTTGTCTACAGAGGTAGAAAAAGAGGTAAAATTGTTTTTAAGCAGTTTAACTTTGGAACATATGACCTTACATGCAAAAGATGTATACGACAGTGCAGAGAGAACAGTGATGTTGCAAACTGAGTGTTTATAAACTTACTTCCGGGCTCTATGGCAGCAGATATGAGTGACTGGGCCTCTCTGACTCGCTTCATGGCCTCTTCCATTTCTTTATTAGCTGCGTCAGCCTTCAGGCCGGCACTGAGGTTTAAGCCAGCAGCCAAGGGATTCAGTCTGAAAAAGAAAAAAAATAATTGGACTGTCGATCAAAAGAATATACTTTTCTTTACCTGACACGAAACTTCCTTTCATTTTCAATGTACAATAACCTGTTTTATGCGGACTTACTTTGGATCCGTCATGAGCTTCAACAGCTGATCAGCTGCCTGTAAGAATACAAGGGATGATTTATACTACATACTTGAATAAGCACAACATGTTAAGTAATCAGATGCTACTCCATCTATTAAGTTATTGAAATGAAGCAGCAAACATTCCTGGAAAGAATGTTATATGCCAAAATTTGTACACAAAGAGAAATCTGGGAAACATTTAGCACTGCGAGAGTTGTGCTTGTGTTTTTTTTTTATTTACAATTGCAGGTGATTTTTGAATCCATCTCTACCATGCACTGTGCAAGGTGAGATTTGGATGTATAACAGCATGCTGTATGTATCACAGAGACTGTGCATAATATGGGTTTTAAAATGCCAATATTAGGTGCTCTGCAGGGATAAAACACTGACTCAAATCAGTGATCAGTTGAGGGGGTGTTTCACCTGGGGATTCATGTTGGGGCCCGGAAATCCAAATGCAGCCATGGCGTCCATGTTAAGACCACCGAAAGGGTTCGCTCCAATCTTTGCAAACAGAAAAAGCATGCATGTTACGATGCTTCTCCCTTACACTCCCACTACAGCCATTCTACACAAATAAACAAACAGCTATACATAACAAGAATAATGAATGATGCGTAAAATGACAGGGGAACCCCCTCCTGAGTTGCTGGCTGGTGGACCAGAATTTCCTTTAAGTAATTTGCCAGGAGGCTGAGTACAGGTGTTTTGGACAGGTTTGTGGAGCGGTGTGGACTAAGCCACCTGCAACTTAACGTACAAAAGACAAAGGAGTTGGTGGTGGACTTTAGGAAATGGAGGACCTGTCCATATCCCATCTCCATCAATGGGACAGATGTAGACATTGTGGATGAGTACAAGTACCTGGGCGTCCATATAGACAATAAACTAGGACTAAAAACAGATACCATATACAAGAAAGGTCAGAGCCGCCTGTTCTTTCTCAGGAGACTCAGGTCTTTCAATGGCTGCAGAGCCATGCTACAGATGTTTTATCATACGGTGGTGTCCAGCGTCATCTTCTACGCTGTAGTGTGCTGGGCCAGTAGGCTGACGGCAGCCGACACTAACATACTTAATAAGCTCATCAAGAAGGCTGGCTGCATCCTAGGAATTGAACTGGATTGTTGGTGGAGGTGTCTGAGAGGAGGATGCTGAAATAGCTGCTCAGTGTCAGGGACAACGCCTCTCACCCCTTGCATGCTTTACTGAAGAACTACCAGAGCACTTTCAGCTGTAGACTGAGACCACCAAGGAACACCACAGAAGGTCTTTCTTACCTGTGGCCATAAAACTATTTAACTCCTCCCCTTTCTGGAAGAAGGTAACCTGACAGCAATAAAATCAATACCATGTTTCAAGTGAATGTATGCAACGTTGGAGCCTTCAGGCAAAAGAATTTCCTTAATTAATGAAGTTCCATTCTATTCAATTTGAGCCAGACTCCTCCAAAACCCCAGTCTTTGCCTCAGCAACCGCCAAAGTTGCATCCCTCCAACATGTTTTTTGAATATATATTGAATTGAGATCCTTGTGAGAATGTTAACCAACAAAAGAGGAAACGGGATTTCTAACTTAATCTGATAAATCCAATTACTGCAAAAAGTTATTTGCTTCTTACTTCCTCTTCATCATTATCCCCCTAATCCCATAGTAAAATATATTTAATACAGAGTAAGGACGCTAAACAATTTGTCTTACAGGTGGATTGGGGATGGGATTGGGAGTTGGAAGAAGGCCTCCTCCAGGCAGAATTCCTGCAACAGCATTTGCTGGCGCCAACAGTGACAAAGCTTTAGCCTCATCTGGGATTGAGCCTAGAGGAAAATAAACAGGCATTAGCAGTCATTAAAAAAAACAGCAACATGTTCTTTCAAAAGAAAAAAATCTGCACACTGAAAATTAGATTCAGATTGGTTACCTGGAAGACCTCCCTTATTTCAAAATAATCACTGCAGTGACATAACTGTTGCTGGAATAAATCACACTACGCCAATGAACACTGCCAAGAATATATCACCTGAATGTGTTTTCTAAGTCATGAACCAAACGTTAGCAAGCCAGGCTGCTTCTCCAATTGGGTGTGCCCTCAATTTTCATATAGACGTTTACTGAAACACGTTGCCGGCTTCGCTACTAAAAGCACAGAGAAAAATCGAGATACACACAACAAAGAGAAATTAAGGGATTTGTCAAAAACTCACAGTGTTTACTTACCAAAAACACACAGTTGGAAAAAGTTAATGACAATAGCAGATTCAAAGTCGGTAGTGTGTCTCTTTTACATCATTAATCCAGTATCCTTACCTGTCACTGCATCAATTAATCACAATCACACATAGAATGAGTGGTTTCATTCATCTTTAGCAACAGTGTCAAATCAGAAAATATACTATCTTCTTAAATTGCAATATACCTTGGATTTTACTTTTTTCACAGTAATAAAATTGTTAGTTTTCTTTAGAGTATCAGAAATGCACCTCATAGTCATACAATAGTACTGCAGCCAACAAAACAAGGTGATACTAGAATTGGACACACATCAATGACGACATATAGAAATAAAAAAAATTAACAACAAAGAGAGAAATTGCTGGAGGAGACAAAACAGTTGGATGATATTTCAGCGACGCCTGGTTTACAGGACTGGCTGAGCCAGGAAAAAGAACTGTAAAACACAACAACAAAAGAAAACCACCGTTAAAGATTATATTGTACCAACAGTGTGTCATGTCGGGAGGTTATCTTGGACAACTTAAGATGTGGTATGACAGTATGATCCCCTTATTCATCCCCATAACTCATTTTAAGTTCTCCCAGGCAGACATACAACAATGCATGAGTGTTTGTGCATTTTATACATTTGAATTTGATGAGACAAGTGATATTTCATATATTTCTTATTCTTAGCAAATCCTGTTAGAAGACCAAAACCATGTTCCTCATATCAGAATCTGTCAGTGACTTCATCTGACTCCTTAACATTTTAACAATAACCCAAAACATATTCAAATTATTTGAAGATGAATTTCAGTCTTTGTTGTGGGAAAAAAAAACTGATGTAGAATTTTACCAATTAGAGCAGACTGAAGTGATCACATTAATAGCGTTAACCAAAAATCTACAACCATAGATCATTGATGGTTTTGGTCTCTGAGGGAAAATAACATGGTGCCTGTCCCTGAGAAACAACAGCCATTCAAAGTGTTAAACAAATAACAGTGTTTCCAAAATAGTGCTGGATGAGCGTTATTACGAAATATGAGCGCAACATGTGATTAGTTGAACTAAACCATGAACCCAAGATAAAGAAAAAAAAAAGGAAAAAGAAGACAAGAGAGAAGGGAACACGAAAGAGAGAGATGGGGCTTGAATGTGTCCTGGTCTTTGCAAATGTCTACAATCCTCTGTTGGCAGGCAGAGGACCACTTTCAGCCATCAACGATGGGGCTGCTTTTGCCTTCTTCGCTACAAAAACCACACACGCACACTCACACGCGTGCGCGCGCACACACACACACACACACACACACACACGCAACACACATACACAAATAACAGAGAAAAGTTTAACAGAGGATAGTCCAATATGGGAGAAAAAATGTCTAACATTTCACCTCAGTACTCTGATCTGAAGTGCCCAGAGTCTTGGAATGTTCAACATTCAAATAAGTCTGTAAAGCAGATTTTTGTTCATCACACTCTAATTACAAAAAAAAACAACTGTTTAAAGTAGTCACCCACTGCCTAAAGCTAGACTTTACCCCCTTGTTACTTAAATTAAATATAGAATGATAATCACACTGCAAAATTATAATACATTTAAAGCTATTCTAATGCCCTGAAATAACTCATTTGCTTTACATTCTTCCAATGTGAGATGCTGGCAATGGCAGAGAGAGGAAGAGAGTGAGCAAAACTCACATCACTCGCTAACGTGAAATGATCTTTGCAATTCGCACATGACCAGATTAAATCTCTTCAACCCATTTAAAAAAAAAAAAAGAGCTTTGCCATTTAATCAACAGGGTCGTACATGGACACAATTGGGAGACAAACCTTCAGCAAACGGAACTACGATCAATGCTCTGTCCACAAATACAGTGTTTGTCAGATGTTGAGACACTCCAACGGACTCAGGCTCCTGGAACTTCACAAAGCACACCCGCGATGTCACTGGCATAGGAGAGTCACTGGAGAAGATACAAAAAGGTTTGATTAGACAATGGGATTTTTTTATCTTGTGCAACAGGAATCTAATAAAACATAATCTTATTCTAAAAGAATATGAATCACAAGAAGCATTGTTTCAGATCTACATAATCATAACAGCCTGAAACACATTTCTCCATTGTTCAACCCTTACTATTATTCAAGCCTCCATCTGGCCTATGCCATAAGCCTGACAAAACTGAACCCCACAATGCTCTCCTGCCAAAGCAACATTGCACAAATTGCACATGAGCACAAACAAAACATAAAGTGAGAATACCAGAATTAATTGCAATCAGCAGTAAATCATTCTGCATTGTGAAAATCAATTCATCATCCGGCCAAACATTATCTGATTCCAGCTTCAGCAAAGCACAATCATCGATCTCCCAACCTGGGATTTTTCGAGATGAATAAACCAATTCTATTTTACATGAAATATACCATAATTAGGGTCTTATTTCCGCACCAGCAAACTTGAACACCGCTTCATTTTCTGCGTCTGCATGGATGCTAAACAATGGCACTTAACACGTTTCGAACAGGAAGTAATGTTCGAATAACGTATCACATAATAATCAAACGATCAGCTTGACTAAGGGTTTTATAGTCGACTGTAATATGCGAAACGTCACACACGGCGGATCAGTGTGTGTGTGTGTGTGTGTGTGTGTGTGTGTGTGTGTGGAGGGGGGGGCACCGTGAAAGGAAGAGGCGGGTGACCGTGACGTCATCGTGAGAACGCGCTTGGGACGCTCAACGGCATAATGGCGGAATGGCATCTTGTTAAAAGATGGGACGTTAAAATGAAATAGCCAGTATGTTTTCCAGCAATGTGGCGTTTCACTGTTGCCTTAGTATTATGTGAAACACATTTCGTGTTTCTGGGGTCAGTTACAAGCATGAATTAAGTCACCTTTTCTCAATCTTACAAGTTAGCCTAAATAGCGAGAGGAATTTAAGGCCTAGCGTCACGCTTCCGTCGCACTTAAGCAAAAGCCAAACCACGCGGTATGCTGGCTAGTGCCTTTTTTCGGAGATGAAGCTGCAAACAAGATAATAACGACAATAAGAATTCTCTAACTCACTCCGGTGGAAATAGCTTCAATTCTTCGATCGTTCCCAGAAATCCAAAAAGAGTCCTCATCTGCTCCGATGTTGTGCTTGGCGACACATTCGTCACCTGGACAACCTTCGTGGTATAACTCATGTTTTCGACCAAATAAAACCGAAGTTATACGCTTAAGTTAACCGTCGATTTTTTCCAAGAGTTGTTTGCTAGATATATAATCTAATTATTTGGGAGTAATTAGCTGGCTGGATGCTAACTAACTGCTACAGCCGACTACAGCATCAACGCCATCTTGGTAAATCCCCCAAAGGTGTACGCATGCGTACGGTTCTTTAGTCTTCTTCTTTTGATATCGAGTCCCGATCATTTGAAGCACTGTTGCCATCAAGTGGTCAAATAGATACCCCTTCCGTACCTTCAATCCTTGCCTATTAGCCAGGACTTTGTGACCTGGTGAAAGATATTTATAAGTCAATATCCAGTGTCATTTGTTGGGAGTTTTCCCAAGTCAATGGATTAAATCCGGTTGTATTTAACAATTTAACAATTTGAATTTGTTGCAAAACAAAATTATAGACCTCATTAGACCATTTAATTCCAGACCGTTTCTATACATTTGCAGCCATCACAAGATACAATTACTGAAGAGAACAATCCATTAATTTAGGTTTGTGATTCCTAGATTTATTCTATTCAAAGCAATACTGTCACTCAAAGCCTTCCCTCTCCAGCTTCTTGAATGTGACATAAAACCATTTTGTCATTGCTATAACATTTTTCCTTTGTTGGTAAGTTTGTTGTGCATACAATCCTCAACTTTAATTCATGATACCTGTTAAACCGTACCTTATTTCTGAATGTAAAATATAGTGTAATTTGTCTAAGTGAATACTGCCACACATGCTCTAAAAGATACGACCTTCTAAGCATCGGCCTGAAATCCGAGGCTTTTCTATTTACATGGAATCTGAATCATGATACCGAATTAAATGCGTCACTTTGCAATTTAATACTAAAAAAAACAAACACTTGTGTTTAGACATTTCCTTTGTGGAGTTTGAGAGAACAAAATTACCTGGTCAGGTATACTATTTGCGAGAATCTAAAGAAATCCATCAGTCCTCATCAACCTACACGATAGGTTTAATACAATTGATTTTTTTTTAATGTCTCATCTGGCTTAACAAATGCCCCATTTGGCACGCAAATTTGGAGCATATCACAGTGTGACACACTAAATCCACTGACCCTTGGTCCCCACAGCTCTTTAGTAAAAACTTACATATGGTCTGACATTCTCCTGGGTATGGAATGTTTGATGTTTGTAGACTTATCTTTGTATTGCCTATTGACTAGAATGACAGAAACAGATTAACTGTTCTCTATATAGTTCTATCTATCCATGTAATTATCTATGGTTTTCCATTAGCCTATTTCATTAACACAGCCAAGCCATCCAGGGTTCAAGCTATGAAGAAATGTTGCTCTTTTACATATTCTGTGGTAAGTATATTGGTTGGATCAAACCATCTATATGCCAGTAATGTGATTTTTACAGGACTGGTGGAGGTAACAAAAAAATGTAAAGAGGCCAATTTTTGAAGTGTTCCATCCCTGTCCAAAGGTGATGTGAACAATTAACTAGATAAGATAAGAGATGATCAGATAGTACTTTATTGATCCCCATAGGGGGAAATTACACTGTCACAGCAGCGCAACAATAACAATTGCCAATAAATATTGATATAGATCTAAATAAATATAAATAGCAGGGACAATTAAAAGGACAAAGACAATAGCAAGGACAGGAATAGATAACAGAGTGACAACGACAAGAAAGTTTACAGAATGAGATAGTTAACAGAATGAAAATAATAATAAATTCAAGTGCTACCATTAAACTACCCTGCTCCTTTAGTTATGTCACATACCCTTTAACTGGGGTTGGAGTTCTCTCAGTTGCCATGGAAACTGATCTATTCGATGGGTTAGGTGAATGTGTGGCTCAGGAGAAAGATTTCATCATTTCCATGACAACCAAACAAACTCCAACCACTGATTATAGACGAGGTCATGCAGTTGTCCTTGAATATTGAATGCTTTGTCAGCTTTTGCTTTCCAAGGTCAAGAATCAGTTCAAAAGGTCAAAAATAAATGTGTACAAAGCGACTGCATTCACTTGTCCCCATAGATGTCCTCTTAAGAACTGAGCAATCATCCTTCCACAGGTGTAGACTGCGGTTGCACTTTGAGATGGCATTATTCTAAGGCTTTTAAACCTAATCAAAATAGGATTGTAACGTGTTTGATTGCTTCATTTTAGGCTGTCAGATACATACTTTGGCTCCTGTGAAAATAGAAACCAACCAATGCATGACTAAGCGCCAATTGATTGCATACCCTCACCCGCGGTTTGTTTCGAAGGGAGAGCAGTTTCTTTGTCAAATTCAGCCAATCACAAGACTTGATGCTTGTGACACAGCAGCTACTGGTTAAAGTCTCAGTGTTCTTTTCCCCAGGAAAAACAATAAAGCATTTGTCTCCTGGCTACGTTGAAAATAATCCCTACACCTGGATTAAGTTGTACTGACAAAAGTAAATTAGAGCATTTTCTTTTCAGACCAAAGAGCATCTTGCAATATTTATCCAGGAAGCACTGAGGAACGTGATTGCATATTTTACTAATAATAGAATTTGCGATAAACTGTTGTTGTTGTTCTACAATAAACGATATTTTAATCTTTGTTTTTGTTGTTTTATAGTATTGTGTGCTTTTTGTTGCATTTTTTTGTATGGAATACATTGTAGATTTTGGAGGGGTAGAGCTGGGGGTGGTGATTTGTATGAAATAGCTGAAACAATTGTAGCCAAAAATGGTAACTTTTGTTTTATATTGAAGGCACATTTTTCTAAATCCATAAGCAGCTCCATAGCTTCATGTATGAAGTCCGATATACTGCGCCAATTTTGTGACTACAGTAAATGTGCATGATTCAGCATAAGTATAATTTAAAGAACAATTGATGCAATTGAAAAAAACTAATCTTGTGCACTGTTGCAACACATTTCTAGCTCTTTGCAATAAATATTTTCTGAATTAATCCGGTTTCAATGGGGTGGTCATTGACTCATCCAGCTGAGGATATTGGCACAATGGGATTCTTGTTCACGGTACAACCTGATTGGCCAGAAGAATGCTCACAACACAGATTGCAATGACTCTGAGGGGGACAAGTTGGATAAATACCCCAAATCTTGAAGGAGATCTCAGACTTCTACTTAAGACGTGGCAAGTTTGCATTGTCTGTCAACACAACAAAGAGGAATCATGGTAAGCAGGTGAGTAATATAATCAAATATTTCAAATAGGGTTAGTTAATATAATATAGTATAATTAACTAATCGTTCAGCTAATGTTAATTTTTTGTTTGTGATTAAATCCTCATGCTGACATATTTGATCGCAAACTGATGAGCAATTTATTTAAATTGGACTAGTTGTTCTATTTGAAGATGAATTTCAGAGTGTGACTCATTGTTGTGCAATCATGTTTGGTATTGCTGTATACCCGGGAGCAGATTCGAACACCCAGCTGGTGGCTATAAGAAGATTTTTGAGACATGTGAGGAGCTTTCTGAGCCTCTTCCAGCAACAGTCACAGGTTTGTTGGCAACTTTCAGACAGAAATGCATTGCAAATGAATGATTCTTTTGACCTCAAGCCTCCTGAGACGTACACGGGTGGGCATCTGAATGTGTCCTCAGAATCTTATGCTGTATTCGATATGCAGTCCTTGGCATATGTATATTGTAATTATTGTTTTCCAGGCAGAATTCCTGGATATCTGAAAGGCAGTCTTCTGCGTTTGGGTCCTGGGCTTTTTGAGGTTGGAGATGAGCCTTTCTATCACCTTTTTGATGGACAGGCCCTCATGCACAAATTTGACTTCAAGAATGGACAGGTCACTTACTATCGAAAGTAAGATATTATGCAAACAACCAGTGTTAAGTTATGTTTTGATTCCTGAATTTCAGTCTCTAAAAATAATTAGGTTTTTGTTTTTGTTTTGCTTGGCTTCCATTCGGCACCAAAATCAGTTTGCAGAGACTCAATCTTTGTTTGAAATATGTAATAATTCATGGTGAGTCTGTTTTATATAAAACATGTTTTTGGTCATTTCTGCAATAAAATTGCATTTCTGGAAAGCCAATGTGGAACACACAGTTCTTACTTGTTTTTTCATTGCTTAATAAACATCATAGCTAAGCACAAAGTCTAGAGGCACAAGCAGAGAGATTTCAAATTTTCTATTTGAAATGTCTGGTTTTAAAGGCTCAAGAATATCTTCCCTCCTCCATTAAGGTTTGTCCGAACAGATGCTTATGTTCGTGCCATCACAGAAAAGCGGGTGGTGATCACTGAGTTTGGCACATTTGCCTATCCTGATCCCTGCAAAAACATCTTCTCCAGGTTTGTTTACTCTACACATCCCTCCATTACCCCACCTTAACCTTTCTGGCATTTCCTCTGCTCCCTTCCTTACTTTGCTCATCAAGTTCATTAGTCCTGTTCAGGCTTTACGTTTCAGCTGCTTGAGTTACAAACCCTTTTTTGCTCTTTGCAGGTTTTTTTCATATTTCAAGGGTGTGGAAGTCACAGACAACTGCCTGGTGAATGTCTACCCTGTGGGTGAAGACTTTTATGCAGTGACAGAAACCAACTATATCACTAAAGTGAACACTGATACCCTTGAGACACTGAAGAAGGTACAAAACTACAATTAGATGAAACATTTATAATGGTTTATCTTTTCTAACTTTTTCTCAAAATTTTAATTTTCTACATAGGTTGATATGTGCAACTACATCAACATTAATGGAGTGACTGCCCACCCCCATATTGAGAGAGATGGTACTGTGTATAACATTGGGAACTGCATGGGCAAAGGAGCAACACTGGCTTACAACATTGTCAGAATCCCACCAACACAGAAAGGTTGTCCTCGGGGCTGTATTTTCCTGCTCAAACACACGCACACAGCCACAGCTGTCCTTTACCCTTTTCTTCATTTTCCATCAAAATAACCTTGTGTATACTTTTATTGACTTAAGTTTTAACCTCATTTATCAAATAGTATTCCCTAAAACAAAAGGTTCTTTTCACAACTTTGGTCTTTGGCCATTCCTTTGGCTCATTTTTTATTGTAAGGATTTCAGGCTATCTCCTTTCATGATTTACCATATTTACACTCTAGTTGCCATGGTTACACTACCATTTTTTTTTTTAACCAACAGGATTAGTGTCAGTGATTACTGGCAAATCTAAAATGGATGATACAGATAATGAAAAATGGCAAACAAACCAGAGGGCGGAAACTGGTCTAATTCTAATAAATTTGTAAAAAATAACATATATTAATGAATATTAATATTGAACCTTCCACTTGCCTTGAGGTCATTTTGATATATAATTAGTTTTTTGTCAGTTGTAATACTCTACCCGGGCTAGCTAAGCTGAAAGAATCTATGATGTTATTTTCTTGATCAAAAAAATTGAATTTTTACTCTCTGAAAAGCTGTTTCAGTGGCTCTTCCAAAAGCCATCTAAAATACAGGTTTGTGTTCTATTATGTAAAACAAACATAAAAATAAATGAAGACATTTATCACACTGTTAACTGTGTGATAAACTGTTAACTGTTTCATTGATGAGATGAAGACATAGGTAAGAGAGATACAGATATCTGGATCTCACAAAAACAAAATAATTTTAAATAATTCAATAGTGTCTACATTGTTTTACAGGTTGATCAAGTACCAGACATCATACAATATTTTTTCTACCTTTTTTAGATAAGTCGGATCCCATTGAGAAGTCCAAGGTGGTGGTGCAGTTCCCAAGTGCTGAGAGGTTCAAGCCCTCCTATGTGCACAGGTTTGTGTGTATGTGTGTGTGTACATGCCTGTTTTTCCTGTGTGTCTGCACTGTAACAGTTGTGACAAAAATCAAATGTAACCCACAGAAAAGAAACTATGCTTATTTGTCCTCATCTGTTCCAGTTTCGGGATGTCAGATAACTATTTTGTCTTTGTCGAGACCCCTGTGAAAATCAACCTGCTGAAATTTCTGAGCGCTTGGAGCATCCGAGGATCCAACTACATGGACTGCTTTGAGTCCAATGAGAGCCAAGGAGTAGGAAATGAAACTTAATTTTCACTCTTTCATATGCTCAAAGATCAATCTCATTGTGATTATTTTCTTATATGCTACAGACATTGTTCCACATTGCCAGGAAGAGTCCAGGGGAGTACATTGACCACAAGTTCAAAGGGGCGCCCATCGGCATGTTTCACCACATCAACACCTATGAGGACCAAGGCTTCATTGTGGTTGACCTATGTGGTTGGAAGGGGTAACTGAATCAGTGAATATGACTTCATACTCATGATATCCCGAACGGATTTGTTTATTGTTTCCTTTCCTCTTTCAATTCTTATAGCTTTGAATTTGTTTACAACTACCTGTGGCTTGCCAACCTCAGAGCCAACTGGGAGGAGGTGAAGAAGGCAGCCATGATGGCGCCCCAACCAGAAGTTCGCAGATATGTTATTCCGCTGGACATCCACAAGGTAAATCCCGTATTCTGTCCATTTAAGATGGTGTGATCTATCATGAATCTAAATATCTTTTTAAAAAATATTTATTAGAATATAATGAAGCAGAAGAAGAAATTAAACAGCTGCAAAAAAGTATATACAATCAATTACAAATAAAATTCATGGAATTCCAGAATATGTATAAAAAAGTTTGAATAAGTAAGGAAGAAAGAAGATGATAATAATGCTAATTATCTAATAATTTCAAGATCAACAGTCAGTCTCTTGGATATTGCCTGGTGCATTGCAAAGTCCTTTAAGACTTAAAGACAATACAGGTTTATTGTATGTTTCAAAAATGGATTTCATAGATAGATAGAATGAAGTATTGATGAGTCATAGCTATGGATGAGGGCCACCATCCACTATGATTTACCGGAGAAGTCTGTTTTTTTCCACAACAAAATAATGTTTTTTCTATGGGAAAAATATCAACAAGTTGAGTAACACCCTGTTTGAAATTTTTGACATGGTCGCATGACCTGCCCCAGTAGGACACATGAACCGACAGAAGGACATACAGTTGCTGCTGTAGTTTGATAATCAGACACAAGTCTTGGACTTGCTCTTACAGCAAAGTGAGGAGACCTCGGTATCTGGTCTGTTCCTTGTGTCTCATTTTGCTTGGTTTTGTCTCACTGTGGACGTGACCCAGGAGGAGCAGGGGAAGAACCTGGTCAGCCTGCCATACACCACCGCCACAGCGGTGATGCATGCTGATGGCACCATCTGGCTGGAACCCGAGGTGCTGTTCTCTGGACCACGCCAGGGTACCCACTCAAGCTTACTCAGCCATGTTATATATACTTACTGAGGGTTGCTGGATTCACCATTATACAATATGCTACTTTGTAGCATTTGAATTCCCACAGATCAACTATGAGAGGTACGGGGGAAAGAATTACACCTATGCCTATGGCCTGGGTCTCAACCATTTCATACCAGACAGAGTACGTTATCAAAGTACTACCAAATGTTACAGGCCAAAAATGCTGCAAGCAGCCCTTTTAATCAATTTATATTTGTCTTCCGTAGATCTGTAAGTTGAATGTGAAAACCAAGGAGACCTGGGTTTGGCAAGAGCCAGATTCCTACCCCTCAGAGCCTCTGTTCGTTCAGACACCTGATGGGATCGATGAAGATGACGGTACGTCTTCACATTAAAAAATACTTATAACTATGAAAAGTTTGTTTTAGATAGTTATATGAAAAAAATGTATTCACATCAGGATCCATAAGGAGAATTGCCACTTTACTCGATAAGAGATTTAAAATGCTGCTAATAAATATAGAGGTTTATCTAGATATTAAATGTCCTAATTTCTCATTATTTCTCTTTTAACAATAAAAAATAAATTAAAGCCAATTACCTTGTGTAAACTTGTATCTTTTTCTGGTGAAAGTAGTATCTTGTTGATTTTTAAGAGACTCGAGTAACTAACCACCAATTCATACACAGCATTTCATCATAATTTCAAAGGCAAATGGTTGAAATTGCAGAGAAAAAGATTTGCTACTTAGATTAATCAAATTAAGTTGGGGGGGAAACCTAGAAGATTATAATTGACAGCTGAAATGTCAGCAGTTTAATTTTCTAATTCTCTCGTGTC
This sequence comes from Fistularia tabacaria, assembly GCA_901007705.1. Taxonomy (NCBI): domain Eukaryota; kingdom Metazoa; phylum Chordata; class Actinopteri; order Syngnathiformes; family Fistulariidae; genus Fistularia; species Fistularia tabacaria. The sequence continues at coordinate 94,924 of CAAKHD010000166.1, read as the reverse complement.
AATTATTGTAATAGATATAACAGAACATGATCAGATTACCTGTTATCACATTTAGTATGACCAACCCAACAATCAGAATAAGATATCAACATTTCTTGTTCTTCGATCTATTTTGACCATTTTTAAACCCTTCGTCACTGTCATAAAGTGCCCTATAAATAGAATGGTTATTGTCCACAGGTGTGTTACTGACCATCGTAGTGGCTCCAGGTTCCCAGAGGCCAGGATACCTCCTTATCCTCAACGCCAAGGATCTGTCTGAGATCGCCAGAGCAGAAGTGGAGTGTACCATTCCTGTCACCTTTCATGGCATGTACAAACCATAATGATGCACAGATCTGGGTATAAACAGTATTCAACCAGTTCGGACCGTTTTTTTAAAATCAGACTGGGGAATAATAATGGCTAAAATATTTTTTTTCTCAAGAAAAATAACATTTCAAGTGGCAAAATGATTCCCAGCTGATGTGGGTTGGTAAACAAAATGAAAATATGAATTTATATGCCTAAATTCTATTCTCTAACCTCTAAATGCCAGTCATGTGCTTAACACAAATAAGAATTAATTTGTTAAAGTGCTAAATTTCATTGTTGGAAAAATGAACATATGAAATAAAATTGTTTTTTGAACTTTCATCTGTTTATTTGTTGCTTACTAGTTAGCAGGGTTGTTAATGATAAAAAGACATCTTTGTGTGGGACAGAAGCCCCAGACACTTAACTTACAACAAAACATTTAACTACATTTGGCAGAGGACATGTTTTGAATATGTGAAAATGTCAACATCCTACAAGATTTGTCCTGCGTTCTCATGAAAGTCGACATCACAGAGAAATCAGTCCAATTAGTAAAAGAAATCCATCTTAGATTCTTGAAATATTTGCAGAGATTGAAAGTGTTGCCACACAAAATCTCATTATAGCAGCATTGAACAGATGACCTTTATTATTATGGTGCTCAGTGTTGTCTGCATCTGATCTGCAAAGTTAAAGCATGCAGATCTTGCAGCAGAGAAAAGCTGATTAACTGGGTCAGGGCTTAATCAGGAGAAAGGGCATGTACCAACCAAATAATGCCCTGAGACAGACGTGTAGAGATATCTAGAGGGGTTTGTTTATGTGTAGACAGAATTCCTCTAGTGGACAGGGACAGCCAAAGATAAATTCAGATTTTTATCACTTGAGTCCATTCTAATGTTTGAATGTTTATCTGCTCACTGCTATTTCCTCATCCGCTAATGCAACACTATACTAACATGGTTTGGACTTCATTGCTACATCGTTCGTTGGAAGAATTCTGATTGGAATGTCACGTTTTAGCTCTGCTGCCAGATTTTGGGATTGTACTGAAAGGCTCAAGGACATAATTTGCAATCTCGTATTCTCCAGTCTTTTGTATCCCAATCACGGTGTCACAAGGCTGCAGCTCTGGTCAACATTGCAGACAGCCATTTTAAGGGGAAGTGGGTTGACTGCCTGTTAAACAAACCAATATGGTTTTCCTTGTTTATTTTATTTCCACACATGGGCTAGTTGGCCTCACCAAAAAAAGGGGGGAAAAAGAAATAACAAGAACTCAATTAGTTTAAAAACACATGAAAGGAAAACTCAATGAAAAATGTGTTACCTCATTTGTGAATCTTTCAATCTTATATTGTTTGGACAGAGGTTTGCGCCATCATGCTCATACCAGTGTAGCAATTTGACTAGATACACAAGTACAATAGCCTTTAAAGAAATGTAACAAAAAAATGAGGTAACAGTCCACTACCACTAACCAATCCATGTCACCTGGCACCACTGTAGTGAATGAAAAGCAACAAAAACATGTCACATCATGTACAAAACAAAATCCTTATGTGGTAATGTGTGATAATAATAAAGAAAGCCCCGACATATTTATATGGCTTTGAAAAATTAACTTAACTGTTTTCTCTCTTAAAACGGGAGCATGCTTCTGTCCTGAAGCACTTAAACAAACTAAAATCACACAAGCAGGACAAAGCAGAAGTTCATGTGACTGAACCACATATCTCATGAGACACATTTTCAGGCTTGCTTTAAAATTAAGAACTACAGGGTGCTTTGAAAAGACCTTTGTCGGCTATATAACTTCTGCAATTTAGGCAAAAAAGGAATGAAGTATTGGTAGTGCAAGGTTATAAGGTATATATATTAATATATTGTTTTAAGATATTGTCCTATAAGTAAAGTGCAAGTCTCTGGATCACATGAAAGTGTGCAAGCATGTTGTATTTTTGACTGACTGATCCGCCTACCCATGCACAAAAGCCCTTTACATTGGCTGACAGCTTATTTAACAAATTAGTTATATTTTGTATCCTTTGATGCATGTAGGTTTTCTGGTTACGAGTGGCCCAAGAGAAACAATATTAATCTCCATTGCATATCCCTGTGTACTTTGAGTAAGTCACTGTTGTATGTGTTCACATTATTTTGTGTGACTCTAATAAACGGGAGAGTAATGTGTTTTTTAGCAACAAATACCAACAGTGCCTTTTTGCATTCCCACTACAGATTAATAATAGGAGAATAACGAGGAGATCAATGTGTCAAGGAGGTTGCCACAGTAAACTTGAGATTCTTACAAAGTCCTAGCGTATAGGTCAGTAACTACCCAACTCAATGGTTCATTTGGATCAAAAAGAACTGGAAATTACCATGATATTGGGTCAGTTGGAAAGAAATGCCACTGAGACCCGCTCGAGTGGAAATGCAGTCATCAAACACCTCTCACGCACACATGCTCACCATGTAACACAACATTACTTAGTCAACACAAACACAATCATGCAGGTTGGTTTGGAATCTGTTTCTTACTGACATGTGTTGATGTTTAAGACCAGCTTCAGGTCATACCAGAGGGCATGAAAGGCCAACGCTAGGTGAGAGATTTTTTTTTGACATCTCGAAAGTGCAAGACATTTTCAGCTCCTCTCAGTGTAGAGGAGAGCAGCTGTTGGGTCTGTGTGTAGGTTTGAGCTTGGAGAAGCCATGTTTGATTTTCACATGGGAGAGAAAAAGGATGGAATCAGTTGGTCTCATAGGTGGAGAGGAGAGCAGCATCCACAGGCTCCATACAGGAAGGACAGGTGAAGGATCTCATCAGCCAGTCATCTATACAATCCATGTGATAGATGTGCATACATGGAAGGAACCGGATCGGGTCCCCATATACAAAGTCCAGCATACAGATCACGCATCTGAAAACACACGAGTCTCCAGGTTACTGTGAAATCTGTCCCACGCTTCAGAGTACAGTTGCATCAGGATGAGGTTAACATTTTAGAAATGTTCAAAATGTCTAGGTATCAATTTTCATAATCACTGTTTTTAAAATTAAACAAATTAAATTTAAAGTAGAAAGGATATCATTGATATTTAACAGCATTCTGTACTGAGATACTCAAGACAAGAAACAACACATTTTTTGCAAAGGTTTTGATAAGAGACATTTCCACATTCCGTTGGCCAGATTGACAAATGCAAACCACAAGTGTTGCACTCCAAAAAGTTATAACGCTTTGAAAACTTTGAACAAGCCATTGATATGCCATTGATTAAAAAAAATTGCAAAAGGAGTACAAAAGTAGCATTGTCCATTCTGAAATACAGATAAATAAGTGTTATGAGATTCTTCAGAGCTAATTTTTTGCGTGCAATTTTGTTTTTAAGCCTGGATGAAATATATTATGATTTCACAAACCATCTTGCATTCCAAGAAATAGAGGACACTTCCAGTATCATATGATATGATGAAACAAATATCTTGTAGGACATACAATCTATGTCAAACAGATTTAATACTCAAAACTAAAATCAGCCTTGGTTCTTTATTTGTGTCTGTGGGCAACTCCACAGAGGAAAAATCAGCCTTGGTTCTTTATTTGTGTCTGTGGGCAACTCCACAGAGGAAGACGTTAATAGAAAAATACACAACTACATATTAATTTGCAAGTCTTGGGGAATATATATATATATATATATATATATATATATATATATATATATATTGTGGGTATGTATTTATGTGTATATATGAGTGTGTATGTATACACACACACACATATATAACTTTATTGATGGCTACGTACAAAGTAATTCCTCTAGCCCTCCTGAGATGGTTGGCCTGAATGCATGTCTGACTTGAATGAATACAAGCCCAAGCTCAAATGACCCATGACCTTCCTGTGATGCCACCTAACCACTAGAAAGGGAGAAAATAAAAGCCAAAGCTGTCCTTACTCGCGGATTTTCTTCTCAGAGCTGCCTTGGCCTCCGTCATAGACGCCCTTGGGCAGGTGCTGGATGAGACCGATTCGCTGAGCTATGCGGATCTGCTCCTCCTCCGTCAGCTGGGTGGCTAGACGGGCCTGACTTGGAGTGGGATGGTACATGGGCATGTGAGCTTGCTCCTGATGACAAACACAAACCCAGCGAGGAAAAGAAACATAAGGAACCCACGATCTGGCTACTTTTGCCAACGGGTTTGATTAACAGATTTTTCATCAAACAGCACATCGCAATTGGAGTTGAAAGGCGTGTCACAGTTACTAGAGACAGTAAATGAAAATAGGCTACAATAAAAAAACAAAAACAAAACATTGGCTGGTGGTGTAAGACGACGTCGTATGAGAAGATTGTTAAATGTGCATTCTGAGCGTTGACTGGTTTTCTTGTTGATTTGATTATTGTAAACAAGAAAAAATAAACTTTTGTTGTGAACGTATGTGTGTGTATGCGCGTATCTCACCTGATACGGCGGGGGAGGCTCCAGGTCCGGATCTGCCCCGTCACCGAAACTCGCCCGGTCCGATTGGGATTCATGGAGCAAAGAAATGTCGTCCGATGTTGGTGACTTCAGACAGTTGCCCATAACGTCTTTAATCTAGCCAGACAGGTTCAGAATTTCTATGTTCTTAATTTAATACTTGCCCACGACGGCTGATTATGTTTTCGGATATGACAGAAAGATCAAATTTCTACTTTTAACTGCCCGCGGTCAAAGACACGTTATGCATGATTATCCGATATCTACTTATAACGTTGACTGATTAAACAAACGTCTGAAATAATTCAACTGCATCTTTATAGTCTTCCGCCTACAATACAAAACAAAGAACTCTTGCTAACGGAGGCTAGCAGTCTCGCCAGCTACTTTCCCTGCGCCAGCTGAGTGACTTCCTTGATGATCGTTTGCCATTCCTCCATATTAATTGAAAAAAAAACAGGCAAAAGGAGCTGAAATATTGGTTAATACACTATACTGTCTGAGAGTTCAACGCCAGTGACATTTTAGCATTTAAACTTCGCGAGTAAATTAAACTGTTTGCTTTTAGCTAGCTTTTCTTTCACCGTAGGCTCTGTTGGCAGTCGGCTGGATATGACGTAGGTGCTATCTCTGACCGCTGATTGGACAATTCCCATGCACATATTTTCAAGACCCACCCATTCAAGGAAATAAAGAGACCTAAAGTGACTAAGTGTAAGAGCATGAAGTTATCTGACTGTTTTTTGTTTCAAAATGACGAATATCAAAAAATCAAGCGCAAAAGCTATTTCAATGGTAAACATATTCCATAATCCTGTGTAATCCTGTACCTGTCCTACAAATGTTCACCAATGTTGATTTGTTGATATTAGTATTATGGTACCATGGTCTCGAATATGTTTGACTAGAATCTAGGCCCTAGATCAGTGGTTCTCAACCTTGTTGGAGGTTCTGAACCCCACCAGTTTCATATGCGTGTTCACCGAACCCCTCTTAATAGGAAAAACAAAACGATTTTTTTTAAATTCAAAACATAGGTGTAAGCAGCGGGCTCCAAAAAAGCAAGTTTTTCGTTTTTTGGGTCAAAACAAAATCATTTTCATCAAAAACCAGAACTCCGAATAAAAAAAAACACTAATAAAAGATAATTGCATTCTTTTCGACCCATAAGATATTTGTAGTTTATTTTTTCATGCGCTATTCAGAGATAAAGATTTTTTTTTGTTTGATTAATATGGTGCTTTGGTTCAAAAATGCAGATTTTTAAATAAAACCCAATATTTTGCAAAATAACTAAAAATCTTTCAATTATTGTTAAGTTTGAACTAGTTTTTGTTTTATTTCCCTCCAAAAATCTTTTTTTTGAATAAATTCTTGACATTAATTTTGCTTATATGACGAAAAGAAGTGATGCCTTTGAATCATAGGCATCACTTCTTTTCATCTTTTATTTGTCTTGACCTCTGCCGAACCCCTGAGACTGAGTCACTGAACCCATGGGATTCGATCGAACCCAGGTTAAGAACCACTGCCCTAGATTCGAGGCAAATGTATTCATTTTTCAGGCTATGAAAAACAGAGGTTGATTTATAAAGAAAATGAACAGTGACTGTATCCCTGTAGCTTGCAAAGGACTGAAAGGGAGTTGTGACTTATTTGTTTTAACATATTTATTACTGTAAGTACCTAAAGTAAAACTGCAGGATTTCACTCAATATTTTACACATAAATCTATTGCTGGTACCAATTCCCCTCTCTGATTGCTAAGATAATCTTTTAGTTGGCCCATGTTGGGACTTTTTGATATTATGAGTGAATTTCTTGCTATATTATAGTTGTTGTTTTTTTTTGTGTGTGTGCAAATTTTCAAACTATTTCCAAGCAACATTCACCCTTGATTAAGTTATTTTCAACTTGTGGTATTTTTCTGCTTGAATAGAAAAATGTGAAATTAACTTGATGAATAAAGATGATGTAAAAAATAAGGAACCTAATAAAACAAATCAAATAAGCAAAAAGAGTTTTGACATAGTTTTCAAAATACTAACAACAACAACAGTAGCAAAAACCTCTACTACTACTACAACTACTTCTAAGAATACTACTTCTACTAATAATTATAATTAACTTAATTATTGAAACAAAAATTTGGCAGAGCATCTCGCTCAGTTTTACAGTTAGTTGTAAAACATAGTAACAAATAGAAAACAGTAAAGTAGATATGTCACACCAACGTAAAGTAGAAATGCCTCTGGGAAACTGCTATCTCCATCCTATTTAAAAATGTGAACTCCACTCCATTTTAGAATCATTTTTTAAAATTCAATTAACATCATAAACTAGATGTCTGTGTTTAAAGTGTTTTTAATAGTCATGCTTAAGCTGGTACCCCATAATTAAATGCAGATTTCTATCAAATTAGGAAAAGAAGTTCAATAAAGCAGTTGCATAAATAGGAAGTTCTAATGCCATAAGGGGTGATTTTGACAGCTCCTTAATGACAGGGGGCAATTTTGTTTATGATCTGTTCTGATCAACTGTCTGGATGGAACAAGAGGGGTTAATTCATTATTCTGTTTCGACCTGTATTGGAAACTAGTAGGAACATTTCAAAAACATTCATTATTCACAGTCAGTAGGCACAACCTGCTATCAGAAGTCCAGTAAAGCACTTGACAAGAAAAGCAAATGTGGTTATATTATGAAAAACATACATACATTACTGATTGAGAATTTATTGATTGTTTTTCCATTTTTTTCCAAATCTGAATTTCATCTTTTAAAATTTAAAGTGGATACACTTTGCACCTGCATTGTTGGACATAGTTATGTTAAATGATGACAGCAACGTAAAACATTTTTTCCCATTAAAGTTTAAAACAAAATCGGCTTTCAATAAAATAACTTTTCAAATGTATGTATGTGCATAGACCAAAATAAAGAAATATCTATCATGTGACCGCAATAATAAATTCACACACTCACAAAATTCCATTTCCAAATACATGTAAACTTGCCGTTTTATGAAATATTGTAGCTTAAAGGTTTGAGGTATGTTAATAAAAATGCATCCAATAGCAGTGTCAACTTGAGGACACCTTTATTTATATATACATCTATTATACACATAAAAACCCACAAGTATTGGTATTTTCCAGGAACTGATGGAAATCTACATGTTTTTGGTTAATTGAATTTCACAGAATCGGCCTTATTTAGGCAAATAAAACAAATACACAAACCTTCAAATTAACATTCCAAAGATCTGTTGCCTCTTGGCAGCATATACCTTTTTTCTCTAAAGGTTACAACCAGCATAATGGCTCTTTACATTATTAAGAAGTAATAGCAAAATGTTAGCTTCTGAAGCAAAGGTGTAATGGTGTGTCTACAGTATTTCTACAGTCATTGTCTGCAATAGGTCATTAAATATTAACAAGGAAGTAAGTAGAAATAAATAAAAGAGCATTTTCTTTGCGTATTTTTTCATGTAAGATTACGCATTCCATATTCTGTGTAATCAAGTGTTTGATACAATTGTTGGACTATTTAAAGGGTGCAGACTGTATAATGAGCAAGTGCCTTGAAAGATTGTGATGAAATCTTTGTGATTTAAATATTCAAGAGCTGGATAAGGCATGATTTAACATTTATGTCAGGTGAAATTACACATAAGCAACTTGTCTATGGTATTCTAAAGGTGTATTTATATCTCACAGATTACTATGTTTATTAGCAAAAGAATCGCCAATAAGAAATGAAAGCAGTGTACCCGACAGCTTTTCCCATGCATATTCGTTCATATTCTAACATATTTGAAAAAAAAAAGAAACAAAAATCCAGCATTATAGTATGGAAATCATTCCTATCAACATTGTCTGGTAAAGTATCAGACCACTTTCTATTGTCATCATTGTATTGACCTCTAAGAACTGGCAATGGTGTGATGTTTACAATATATTTACAAAAAAAAAATATTTATAAGAAATTGTAGTTACATATTCACACACCCCACAGATAAACATTAAGAGTAACACTGACCCATTTAGAAACATCTTCAGGGAAGAAAATACCTATTGACACAAATAACATAATTTGAGCCATCTCTTTTCTTTTGTCCGTCCTGTGGCTATTTCAAATAAATTATTACCTTTTAATAATCAAGTATAATTCAGTAGATAGACCTTTTTTGATTGTCAGTGTAGTGTGAAATGGAAACTACAATTTCAGGAAGTATTGACTCTTGTCATTTTAGGCTCATATTTTACCACACAACCAATCATAGTATAGAAGCGCTGATGCAAAGTCACATTAACCTTGACTGTGAACACAGAAGCGGAGTCATCTCACACCTCTGTGGGATTTCCCCCTCCTCGCCTCCTGTCCCTAGCACCTGTCATCCTCTTCTGTGTCGCTCAGTGGATCACAGCCCGCAACAGAGACTGTCTGCGCCAGACGCTTCCTAAAATGTCCATTGGGCACCTGCCAGCCAGTTCGCAAGCGTGGGCGGGCCGAGCTGATGGTGTTTGAGCGTCCCAAGCTGCAGGCCACTGCTGCCTCAAAGGTCAACGTCTCCATTGGACCGGTAGGATCTGGGCTATGGTCGTCCTCTTGTGCAGCAAGGAACGGCTCAGAGGGGTAACGTCGAGGTGGGGATGGCTGTTGGCCAGCCTTGTTCCCCCTCTCACCTATGGCCCTCTCCTGTGTCTCCCAGGTGGTCTTGTCCCGACTTGTGGTCTCAGGGCTGCCTTGCCCGTCATTGTCTTCCCCGAGAGATGGATGTGTACGACACACAAGCGGGGAGTAGGAGATGTGGGGACGAGGGTGCGTTGGGGTCTGGGGTAAAGGTCGTTGGCCACTAGGAGTGCTGGACTCTGAGGTGGAGGGCACAGGACTGTCTGAGCTGTTACCCTGATGATAAGAATGAAGATAATACTGTGTACATTTTTTATATAAAAATAAATAAATATTTTGGTCATGAATAACACAGGAACATAATCACTTTACTTATGTGTAATCGTAGTACTAGCAAAGTATGTTTTTCCTGTTTATATTCTTTCTGTGAATGCAATTGGTTATATATATAAATATATATATATATATATATATATATATATATATATATATATATATATATATATATATACACACACACACTCTCACACATACATATACACACACACACACACACACATATATATATATATATA
>CAAKHD010000166.1:8146-83146 GCA_901007705.1 Fistularia tabacaria | reverse complement strand
TTGAGACAAACACACAAAAAAACAACATGTGCATATATGTTATTACATTCCAAAACATTCTTTGATATGCAGGTACAAACACATCCAAATATGAAGGTGAGGCAGCGGCATTCAAGGATCCCCTGTTCTAACTTGAGAAGACTTCCAAAGTAGCAGAATACAAGTGAAACTGCTGATTTAACCTTCTTCACATCTTGCCCTCTTTGTTGTAAAAGCCCATGCAGCCACTCAAAGATCTTCAAAATCCAGCCAAAAGGCATGGAGGATGTGTGTACCTGTGACCTCACAGCCAGACGGGGCATGGAAGAGGCCCGCTCACACAGGCCCCTCCCTAGCAGAAGCTTGAGTGGGGCTTCAATCCCCCTACTGCACTCGCCCACCTAGGTGATTATAGAGAGAGGGGAGGGCAAGGAGAGAGAGTTCGAATCAGGCTTGTCCCTATCAGGACAGCCTCTATCTATAGTGGCCCAATTCACATGCCACAAGGCCAAAATGCCATTGGATGAAGCTGACAATCATCTATCACTGCAATCATTGCTGCCATCGTTAACTAGCATCCAATCAAAAGCCATTCCAGCTGACAACGAACAGATTAAGAACTGGAAACAGGGAAACTGATTACGAGGTGCAATAGAAACAGTGTAGCATAGACAATAAACAAAACATCTTACGAGGAAAGATGGAATCCATTATATAGTTCAAAAGTACATGCATTCATGCATGTTCAGGTCCTACACAAACAGAGCCAGAGAACATCTGTCCAGAGACCAAACACATTCTTCTGTATGACCAAACACTAATATGGAGAAATTTTCAAGATTATTTTGTGTCAGTCATCTAGCAAGCTGTGTAAACCATTTAAACTGAACAGTATGGAGACAGCAAAACATCAACAATCTGCCTTCAATTATGTAACTGCCACAGGACTTAAAAACTCAAGCACAAAGAGTCAGCGGTGCCATGTTCTGCAAAGAACTGAGAAAGTCACATCAATAACAGTGATCAAACGGATTCAGTGCATTTTTATTTGGTGTTTAACATTTCAGTGTACATTGGACAAATCTGTGTTAACGAAGGCAGGTATTTCAGGAGGTTACCATTAGTAGAAAATACTTGTAAAATAGTTTGAGGTGTTGCTTGAATCTTTAGATTTAAATTAATTAGTGCAGTTGCCTTTTTTTTGCTTTGAAATAACCTTTAGATTAATTTGAACCATGAATGGACATAAGTAAATAAGCATTCATTGACAGTGGTTATAGTTCAAATGGACTGGAAATCATATTGTTCACGATGTGGGGTGCCTGATTATCAATTATGTCAGCAGAACAGTCCTCTTTACTTACCAGATTCTGCTGCTGACTAGCCTCCATGTCTGAGCTCATGGGTTGCAAAAATAATTCCTGGGGTGAGATTGGACTCAGAGCCACAAAGCCCCCTCTGGTCCTGAATTGGAAAATTGGATTCATTATAACATAACATAAGAAGAATCACAAATACAGGTGTGAGTTCCCACAGTTGCACATAGGAATAGACTCACAGTGCAGAGCCAGCACTGTGGGCCATCATTGGCAGAGGCTGGGAGTTGGAGAGAATGTCCTCTGGGAGGGTGGAGGCATCCAGGCGTTTGAACATCAGGGTATTTTTCTGAAGTTAGAAATAGAACAATAAAAATTAAAAAGAAAAAACATGTTTGAGAGCCTCTTCCCCAATCCCTATTTTCAAGTCTTTCAGGATGTTGAATATCTTGAAAAAGGCAAAAGGTCAATGACAGAATGGAGATTTGACCTGAGCTTCAAGCTGTTGGCGGAGCTTCTTAGCTTTGTTCTGCTTGAAGTAGTCCATTATCATCATGGAAGCATAGATCTTGCCCACTGTCATGTCTGTGTCTGCATGCAAACAGTACATTCACCACTACTGCTTACATTTCTGCATTACATTGGCTATTGCCTCAATTGTTTTAGCCAGACCTTTGTTTATAGGCACCAGTAGGTCCAATGTCTTCTGGGGCAAATAAGGCCAAATAATGCTGATCTCTTTTTGTAGTTCGGTATCCAAGGCAATACGGTCCTCACCACCTGTGACAACCCCCCCCAACAAAAATCAGATTCTTTAGCATCTTGAATATGAATAATAAATTTCATGGCTGATTTTCATTTGTGCAGAGACATAACCTTCTTGACAAATTGATTATTTTTTTTGCTTTACATTAGATGAATATGCGGTCATTTAAATTGAGTTTTATCTTGCAGTATTAAATCAAATAATGACGGAAAAAAATACTAGAACCACTGATAATTGAAAGTTGAAGCTACAGTTCTAATGTTACATAACACACATTTACAGTGATCCTAACCTCTGGCTATTTTGATGTCCAATGCGGTGCGGATGAGTGACATCAGAGTGGAGGTGAAGTGGACAGTCATGTCCTCATCAACTGGCATGTTCATCAGCACCAGCCTCTGTGAGACATTGGAAAATGGAGCTATCAGTCCAAAATAAGGCAATTTACTAAGCTGTGGTTGTCAGCGGGAGTGCAAAGTGCTTAAAGTACCTTGTAGGCAATTTTAGCAGGACATTTTTTGCCCAGGCCTAGCGGGGGTGACATGTGCGTCAACATCTCATACATAGCAGTGTAGTGGATGCGTCCACTTGAAAAACAAAAGAGAGGAGAGATAAAGGGAAGTGGAAGTTTATAAAAAGTAGAAACAGAGTTCCTATCTATCACAAATGATATTGTAAAAATTGTGTCACCTTTGAATGTTTTTCCTTGTTTTTGTTGGCATGAGGTTTTAGAATATTCAATGATTTTTACTTCATTCAATGATTCTCTGTTGCCATTGTTACTACTTGTTCATCTTTGGAATTTAGAGACGCAAATTTGCACTCATAACGTCAATCATTTACCTTGACACTAACTAACACTTATATTTCAAATATAAGTGGTCTTATATATATATATACGATATATACATCGTCTGTCTTCTGCTGGAGAAATATAGAACATGAACACAGATCTACAACTCCTGCTTAAACAAACAGAGGACAGTAGTAAGGTTAGGATTGCAAAGCTGCAAACATGTCGATTTTTGGTTCATTGAGATCAGATTAAAAACTCCCTAAGGAATAATAAACTAAAAATGCCAAATCTCACAATATTAAGGATGGAGTAAAATGTCTTGAATCCCTCACATATCCTTGGTCCGAATTGTATTTTGTCAAACAAAGGGAAAAAAGGACAATTATGGTATTTCAATTGAATATTTGTGGGTATTGCTACAGTAAGCTGACTTCTTCTTCTTCTTTTCCTTTTGGCTTTTCCCTTCAGGGGTCGCCACAGCAAATCACCCTTCTCTATCTAACCCTATTCTCATCTCTCACACCAACTACCTTCATATCCTCTTTCACTACGTCCATAAATCTTCTCTTCGGTCTTCCTCTAGACCTCCTGCCTGGCATCTCCAATTCCAGCATCCGTCTACCAGTATCGTCCCTATCCCTCCTCTGTACATGACCGAACCATCTCAGTCTGGCTTCTCTGACCTTCTCTCCAAAACATCTAACGTGCGGTCCCCCTGATGGACTCATCCCTGATCCTATCCATCCTCGGCACTCCCAAAGAGAACCTCAACATCTTCATCTCTGCTACCACGAACTCTGCCTCCTGTCTTTTGTTCAGTGCTACAGTAAGCTGACAAAGGAATTAAAAAAAGACAGATGAGGATAGGGTGCAAAAAAATATTAAACAGCAATCTGTCTTTGGAGGTTCTCAGTCATCCAGGTCATGGTTAATCCTTGTCAAATCTTATTGTGTCAACTGGAGTTGATATCTTCCTTTGAGCATGTTTCACCTCTCATTTGAGTTGCTTCCTCACTTCTGCCAGACTATGGGGGGGTTTCCAGGATAAAACTGCTAGGGTTGCGAGTTTGTCTAAGTTGAGATGGCTTGTTATGTTAATGAGTAAGTTAAACATAAATCAAGACATCTGAAATCAGGACCAGGTGCTAGGAGAAGATTTGACAAGGGTAAGATAAAAACATTAACAAATTCAAGTCTCACCATGCCAAGCGATCATACTCTCCCCATATTCTGACAAACTCATCCAGATGATGGGGGCCCAGGATGGAGGAGTCTCGTGTCAGGTACTCAAAGTTATCCATAATCACAGCCACAAACAGATTTAGCATCTAAAAAAAACACAATAGAAGACTTGACATGAAAACGGCACAATTCAATTGTTTTTGTCAAAAAAGCACGTAGTTTTAGCCCTGACCAGGAATGAGCTGAAGAAGATAAATGAGACGAAGTAGCAGTAAGCAAAGTCAGTCCCACAGCCTCCTTCATGGTCTGGCGACATTGTGAGGGGGGCTATTGATGGGTCCGGTTCACACTCCTGACCCGACAGACAAGAAAGCATAATCTCCTGCCAGGACTCCCCTGTAGCGCTCCTGTTGGTTTAAACATTAATACACATTGTTTTTTGTTTTGTTTTTTGTCAAGAATGTGATCCGTCTTATTTTCTGGCAAGTTGTAAAACATTGTTATTCAATGAATGCGGTGTTTTTTATTATCTTTTTTTTTCACAAAGACATCACAAGCAGCGCCTATGAATAAGCCCACCTGAAGAGCAGCATCAGTGCACTGAAAAAGGTCTTAAAATTGTTGTGTTGATTGATGTGGCTTTCATCATTCAGTTTGATGTTTCCAAACACCTGCAGAACCAAAGTAAGTTCTGTAAAATAATCATTTGCAGATATCACAGGGATAGACTTTCTTGTTGTCATTTTTTTTTTAAATTAAGAATAACAATACCTGCATTCCAATTATGGCATATATGAAGAAAAGCATTGCAATTAGAAGACACACATATGGCAGTGCCTGTTGGAGTGAAGAAAGTTGATTAACGATTGCCAATAAGATGATTTTTGACTAGTTGTCTGAGCTATCACCTTTAATTTCAAACACTTACAGATACCACATACATAAGTCTCACCTTAAATGATTGTACAAATGTCCATAACAGGATACGAATTGTGTAACCCTGTCTGAGCAGCTTGATCAACCTCGCTGTACGGAAGAGCTTCAGGAAACTCATGTTGATGGTGTTCACCGACTGAGCCAGATGCACAAACGGATAATGTGTGAGGTACAAAAGAGTAAGAGAGAGAGAGGAAGGCAGGGGGAGAGATGCAAAATAGAGATAGTGAAATTCTTCACAGCATGACCTCAATTATCTTTTGGAGGCAAGGATCAAAATTAAAAACTTGGAATAAAATAATTTGCAGCTTTTATTTTTTCAAGGTCACAGGACTGTGATAATCAAAGGTGTTTTGGTAGTATCTTACCTGTAAATCCACAATTATCTCAGTGATGCTGCCAAGAACAGTGATGAAATCAAAAATATTCCAAGTATCCCTGAAGTAGTTCTACAGAAAAAATATATTACCATTATTTGATCGCATAAAGAAAATGTCAGTTTTATCAAAAATGTTTGTCATGGTCCTGAAGTAACATGCCTGTTCAAAAGAGCACATAATATTGTCAATTATGCCATCATTGTGGCCATATCTTTTTTCCTCGATTTTTATACAATTTCTCTGCACATAGGGTCACTAGGGTGAGGTAGGTCTTATTATCTAATTAACACTTATGGGCAATCCAGAGTCTTCATTTAATCTATTACATGTTTGTGGGATGTGGGACGAAACCAGAGTATCTGAAGCCAACCCACGCAGGCACAGGGAGAGGTCGCAAACTCCACACAGAAAGGCTCCAGTTGTAATTAAACGAGAAACCTTCTTGCTGTGAGGTGGGAGTTCCAAGCAATGCATCGATCAGCCAACCTATTTGAATGTCTATATTCTTTGCACTAAAGTTCTTAGCTTTTCACTGAAACTGTGCAGGCTGCTGTTTGTTGGCCTTTTCTCTACTACACAGTGTGAATGGCCAGAGTCCTTAAATTGTTGCCAGAAACTGTAAATAGGTGTAACATTTAGCTGTGCTTGCATTGAGCGCCTTTTTAACCTTTCCCATTTTCACAGAGTGACAAAAGAGATGATAAGCCTATCTGAAATGTGGAGTTAAGTCTTTATGTTATTTGCTCATGAATCTTGACTTACCACAAAACCAAATGCCATAATCTTTAGTATACACTCCAAGGAAAAGAGGACAGTGAAGGCTGTGTTAAGGTGCTTCAGGACTGTATCATAGGCTGTTGGAGCTGAGTGGTACTGGAGAGAAACAGGGCACACATTGATCTTGCCAATTGGAAGGTTAATCAGTACATTAATAATGGTAAAGATCACTTGACAACAAGTCAATGCTAAACATGAAAACTTGACTCCTCACACACGCATGCACATGTGCGCAACCCCGTGCACGGACGTGGGCGCGTGCGCACAAATGCACACACACGCATGCGCACACACGCATCATACATAGACTCACATACCGATACACACAAGCTCTCAAAGAGGAGCAATCAATCTGTGATACATGCATAATGTGACAAATTACTGGTCAGCAGTTTTGTGGGGGAGGTTGAAATGGCTGTAGATAGGAATGTAAACATTTTTCAACCATCCTTGTTAGCTTATGACTTGTGCTTGAGGTTTGATGTGACACTTCACTTGAAATAGCACCTGACTTGATAATTTTAAGGCCAAAGCTGTTGAATGATGGCTTATTTGAGGAAGACCGGGGTTAGTGTGGCTCAGGCCATTAGGTTATTTTGAAACTGAAAGTTCCTGGTTCAATTCCTAGATCCTACTTTTGGGCATGGAACTGAACCCCTACCTGTTACCTGGGTAATGCTCAGTGGCTGCTCACTGCTCTTGGTTCATACATGATGCTGAGAATTAACAATTTCCCGTTAGGGATTGATAATTCAATTGTGTGGCTGTTGATTTTACACAATTTATTGTGTGCTTCTTCACTTTATTTAATCACATTTATTTACCTGTTGTATTTGGATGCTGCTGGAACTCTGAATTTACCCTTGGGGATGAATGAAGTTCTTATTTACCTACCAACCTACCTTCCTACCAACCAACCTACCTACCTACCAACTTACCAACCCTCCTACCTACCTACCGACCTGGAGTGCTCAAAAGTAAAAGGTAAATAAATAATTACATACATTTAAAATCTTCATGTGTTTGCATATTGTTAATTGAAATGCACAGGGCGTCAGTGTAAGAGTGAATCAGTATGACAGTACAATCCAGCTTTTTCTTTACCTTCATCATAAGGACCACTGTGTTGAGGGCAATCATCACAAGCACTGTGTACTCAAATGAGGGTGATGCCACAAAGTGCCACAGTCGATACTGGAAGGTTTGTCTGTTTTGGGGCATGTAGCGGGTCATTGGCTTGGCACTAATGGCAAAATCAATGCAAGCCCTCTAAATGACACAAATATAACAAAAGAAAAAAAAAAGAGTTTTCATAAGGTGCACAAACACACATCCATGTACATATATATTTCATAGCTCTGCACCTCATTCTTCTCTAGACTGCATTCCTGAATCATCTTATCACCCTGCTCCTGGAAAGTGATGATGATAAGAGCGACAAAGATGTTGACAAAGAAGAATGGAAAGACCACAAAGTAGACCACATAGAAAACAGACATCTCCATCCGGTTCCCACGACTGGGTCCCATGCTCTCTTCTGTGACATCAGTAGAGTGCTGAAGGACCCTGGCAGTGAAAAACATAGGAAAACATTTCATTTGATTAGTGAAAATTATCATTGTCCATTTACATCTAATTTCTTAGTTTTTGTTAGAAAACTTGCTGTGGTTGTCACAGCTTTAATGATTCGTGTGCATAATCAACAGATATATACTTACTGAGGCCAACCTTCTCCAGTTGAAACCGTGAAAAGTGTGAGGAGAGCCCAGCAGACATTGTCATAATGAAACTCATGTCTCTTCCACTCTCTCCTCTTAACCTCCTTCTTATCTCTGCTGTAGTCAATGTAGTAGCCTCTACAGGGAAAAGAGTGACCCACGGGTTATCGTTTTACTTTATTCACAGACTAAATCAGCACATTTAATGAAGGGAGCTATATTAAAGCTATCGTTTTGGCCTTTGAACTGTGAACTATTTATGTCACGATTGGCTCTACCCTGTTATTTCTCTCAATTTATTGTAACAGATTGGACTATGTTTATAACTTAGACAAGAAGGTCATTAGATTGAATGGTGTAGATTTATCTGTTCATAATTCTGCTGTGGTATATTGGTTCCTAAACATGACCCACACATAAAGATGCCAAGGACAGGGGCCCCCTACATCTCAGTTGCCAATTGAAACATAAAAAGATTTACATGCAAATCAATAAGTTTATTCACTCATATCCCTTTGAACTGATATTTTCTTAAATTTAATATCCTGAAAACATTTATGTGTTTTCAACATATGAGGGTTATACACTGGGTGATGAGGAAAATATTATATAGTTTGCTGAGTTTTTTCTTCTAAAGCATGTATGTCGAAAGTCTGGCCCGCAGGCCAAGTGCCGCCCGTGTTCAAATTTACGCCGGCCCGCAGCCTCTGTCATAAAGTCAATAATATGCTGCCGCCAGCACTGTTGCATTGATTTCATAACACAGTACACTCTACTGTGTTATGAAATCAATGCATTTGGAGACCAACTTGTAAACGGAGCCTTGCATATTCATGCTATGCTAAGAGGCCAAATCCTTTCATGAAAGTGTTTTTACATGTCTTTCAATTCTATCCTCTCTATGTTATCTATAGTAATTCACACAAACACTCCATCCATCTGCTCCTGGCCGCCGAGCTCCGCCTGTGAGTCCAAAAGTTTGCCTGTACCTGTTCTAAAGGTAACCTATTTTCATGTATCCAAAAGGTTTTAGATACATATATATTTCTTGTCACCACTGAAAAATGTAGAAAAAATATTTAAATGTCTGATTAGTAAAAACATTCATAATAAGAAATGAGTAGTTGAAAAAAATTAGAATCGAAAGAAAATAAATCGCATGTTAATTTATATGCATGGGTGGGAAAAAAAAAACATTCTCTGTCATAATTGTAGCTCAAAAAATATTCACAACATAAGGTCCCAGTGACATGATCTCGAACATATTTTTGTGTATTGGTAGGGTGGCATGGTTCTCCCTGTTCTGGTTTCGCTGGTTTTCTCCCACAGAAAAATTGCCCTGAATAAGCTAGTGAATGGCCATCTGTCTATACACGTGGCTCTGCAATTGGCAACCAGTCCAGGGTGTACTCTGCCTCTCGCCCAGGGTTGGGATAGGCTCTTGCATACCCTGTGACCCTGACTGCAGGATGAGCGGCAGACAATGGATGGATGGATGCTTGGCTGTTAGGTTTCTGTAATTTTTAAGTAGTTTGCTCAGTGTTTGTTGTTTCCTTTGAATCTGCAATGATCAATGCTGGTTGCATCACTTTATGATGGTTGAACCCAGTATAAATTATTATAGATCACTCCTGCTGAGCTGCCACTTCCCTTCCTATCTTACATTGGAGTTTTCAACGTTTCAAATTTAGCTTTACGCTTGTTGATGTGAAACAGACAGGGTTGGAATCAAGAATATTATCTTTCATATCAACGAGAAATTCCAATCCTGTAAGGGTTACAATCAAAGATTCAAAGCTAGAAAAAAATCGAGGTTAACAAAGTTATAACCCTGTTCTTGTGTTAATTAATTAAGTTCATTAGATATATGATTGTGAATTTAGTATGCAATCCCAAACGTGTGCAGGAAAATCTTTAGGAAATTGAGGCACAATTTTTCATGACTAAGCATTTGGGGATGTTTCTACTGATTGTTTTATATATCTCATATCCTGATCCCATACTCTGGGGCAGCTGTGATCTAAAGAATGCTGAAAATCCAGAGGTGAAGATATATTTACCTCATTATCCTTCAAATTCTCTTTTGTAATGCAGGACCGAATATCAATGGTGTGAGGCTGATGACAGGTTGCTAATAAGTTCTCCATATCAACTTTAAACAGTAAAGTTTGGTGCTCACAACTCGTTTCCACAACCTACAAGTTGCCACAAATCAATTCATGCAAATTTAAGTCAAATTCAAAAATATAAACAAAAAAAACCCCAAAACATATGTTTGTTATCATATATTGTAGTTTGACTTCATGAAATATTACATTTGTCAGCTGCAGCTTTTTACTGCCAAATGCTTGTATTTGACCAGTTGAAACCTTTCCCACATAGTGTTCAATTTGCAGTTGTAGTAAGAGGCTTTATCCACTTACTGACACTCCTTCTCTGTATTCATTGAGCTGTCAGTGCAGTAGAAGAACTTTCCCTTAAAGAGTTGCACAGCAATGACAGCAAAGATGAACATGAACAGCTGGTAAACAATGAGGATGTTGAAAACATTCTTCAGTGATGTGACCACACAGTCAAAAACTGCCTAGAGAGAAAACAACAACAAAAAAGATTCCTTTAGAGACTTTGAGAATAAAACCATATCAATCATAAACCACAACAATCAAAAACATGTAAGAGTGTCTGCAGATGCTTACCTTGAGTTTAGGAAGTCTCTTGATAGTTTTAAGAGGACGCAGGACTCTTAAAACTCTAAGGGACTTTATAGTCTTGATGTCTCTTCCCTTGTTGTTTCTGTTTGAATTGAAATTTAGTTTAGGAACATGTCTGTCAGTTAAACATTAATACACCAGAACACATGGCACACATGGGGTTATAAAACAGGGTAAAACACAGCTGAGGCAAAACATCAACATGAAGGCGCCCATAGAGTGACAAGACTACACTTCACTTTTGATGTGTTTGGAGAGAGCCTGGCCAGTGTCAAGTTTACTTTAGTATTTATGAGTAACTTTAAATGCTGGAAGTAAATAATTCACTGCTATAAAGCAAGAACCCTTAGCCTTCAAAAGAAGTCGCACAATAGTCATTTTCAGGAATTTAATGAGACTAATCAAATGTTATAGAGATTAAATAGTCTGGGAACATTATGAACACAAAAAAACAACTTTTCTTAATGTGACCAAGAATATTAAAGCAGGATGTGCTGAGACTGCGAAGAAGAACTGTCCTTTGACAATACCATGCAATACAACTAGCGGGATTTTGGCAGTTGGTTCATTCGCAAAAGATGTCGGTGAAAGTAATACGGTGATATGAGAAGTAATTCATGATAGTCCTCACAAGGGGTCGACATTCAGCGCAATAGTGTAGGTCTTAAGTGTCTGACCTTTGCAGAGGGAAGGATGGCTCTAATTGGGTTCACTTGTATCTCTTATAGAGAAGGGGTTTTGTACTCCTGTCTTTATTTGATCTTGTTTTCCATTTGTCTTATGTGTAGTAATATACATTTGGGAATTAATTAGATAATTAGAGCTTGTATTTCTAATTTTTATCTGCAAAGAAATGTATTATCAGCTTTTAAACCCACGCCAGGCTCTTTTTGGTGAAACAACAAGATCACAAGCAACAACAACAACAAAACTACATGAGATACAAAAACAGCGAAACAAGAAACACAACACAAAAGAAGCATGTGGGAAAAGTTTAGACTTTCTGTCTTGAATTTTTACCCCATCACATTCCTGGTAGCACCAACAGTGACAATATCCACAGGAACAACAGAGAAAAGATTGAGGCATAAAGAGAAATACACTGTGAGCAAAGCTCAGCGGATCACAGCTATATTCACAACAGAGATAACATGCACTACAGTATTTCTATTTTACAATGACAGGAACAAAGCATTTGGTAAGTTACTTGTGACATTTTGAAAGACAACACAAATAACTAAGGTAAAAGCGTTTTCAGTCGTGTCAATCGAGACCCCCAGAAAAATAGATGTTGGTCTTTTCACATAGTAAGTGCGCAAAATCATGCATTCCACAGCCTTTGACCTTGCCCATCATAAATGAAATAAACAGCATGTTTTGAGGCTATAAAGTGTCTTCAAAGGATAGTCATATATAACAGTACTTTATGCTCAGGAATATTTTGCTGCAGTGAGTCAGTCATTAGTCACCAACAGGAAGCTCTATATAGTGACTCACGTTAGAGCGAAGGCAATCAGAGCTCCCACCACCACAATAAAGTCCAGGATGTTCCACATGTCTCGGAAATATGAGCCATCGT
The DNA here is from genome assembly GCA_901007705.1 of Fistularia tabacaria. Classification (NCBI taxonomy): domain Eukaryota; kingdom Metazoa; phylum Chordata; class Actinopteri; order Syngnathiformes; family Fistulariidae; genus Fistularia; species Fistularia tabacaria. Next base: position 71,006 of record CAAKHD010000166.1, on the reverse strand, counting down.
GCAGAATGAGACCTTGATCAATCATCTGAAGAACATTCAAACAAGCCACATGGACATGCACAGTCACACACTTAATAATTTAACATCCTTATCGAAGTGTTTGGGATCATCAGTTTGGAGATTTAAATGCAGGCTCTCACCTTGATAATCATTTCAAAGGTGAACACCCCAGTGAAGACATAGTCGAAATAACGGAGAACCTAAGTATTCAAAATAAGAACAATATTCATTTTAAATATTTTTCTGATTGAGATCTACACATAAAATAACTCCTATTTGTAAGCCTTAATTTAACACAATCTGCAATAATTTCAGTCACCTAGATGTTGTAAAATGATCACCCTCTAGTGGTTGGAAGACCCCTCACACCTTAAAATTATCTGTCTCCGAATAAACATTTAAGTGGTGTTTCTTTTTGTACGTGTCAATGTGCAGCTCAAAGTACATTTCTGAATGAGGCCTATACTTCGATTCAGGGGAATAACATCACTGGGTACTTTTTTTCCTAATTTGGCAGATAATACACCATGGGGGGTTCTTGAATACTAGGTAGAATATCCTTAGCATTGAATTAATGACTTCGATATGGAACCCATGGTCACCAAGCACTTAATCTACTGCACTGAAATTCTTTGCAGGTCTGTTTGTCAATGCCTTCAGTTTTACTCAGTAGCAGTTGAGTTCAGGTCAGTGATGAACATTACAAAGAAATGTATTTCTCTGCCTAAATAAACTCTTTAGTTGCTTTTGCTGTATGTAGTTAGGTCACTGTCCGTTTGGTGATTTATTATTTTTTATGGAATGTTGAAAGAAAAGAGGTTCCAGGGTGAACGGGGAGAGAAATTGCTCTGAGTCCCCTCACAACTTCACAATGTTTTGGTGAGCCAGTACATAATACATTGAGCAGAATTAGAGGGCATGGATTTTTATCACTCAGGGTTATCACTGCAACCCTTACACAAAAAAATCACCGGCAGAGAGTTTTAATGATCCTGGTGATGAAATGACAAGTCATCAAACTTGACTGAAATTGTCTCAGTCACACTAGCAAATACAACCAGTCAGGTAACTACATCAAACACCACAAGAGCTTTGATAGGGCAAGAATATTTGAGACTTAATAGCCTCTGCGGGAGTGTCACATCTACAGTCAAAACCAAATCTTGACTTTTTCATCTCAACTCAATTTGGTGCTGTACAAAGGATTTCTTTTCAGAAACACTTTTTGACATGTTGTTTGTTATCTTTTTTCCCATAATGTTTGTACTGTTCTGATCTGCCACATCTCCTGTTAAGAGAATCCCAATCTAGCCTATAGTACCTATACAATCTAACAGAGCTTTTATTCAGTCATTTCAAACTACATGAGGCAGAAACACATTAAGCTCAAAGGATGAATTAATAAATGATTAGTTTTAGAGTAATCAAAATTTGCTGCCTACTTGTTTTTTTTTTTTAACAATCCCTGTCAGCCTCTTGATCTGTCTTATTAATTTATTTCTAATAGATACTCCAATGTTGGTTCCAATTGATACTTTTCACGAGACTGAGTTTATGAAAAAATGCACAGCTACTGTATTTCCCCAGCAGAGTGCTGATTCTCACCCTGTATTTGTTCAGTATGTGTGTCACACCAAATGAATCATAAAACTGCTGCTAATGGTGCTGTGTCAGCTTGAGAGTAAACAATCAAACATAATGGTATACTATTCTAAAAGTTTATCAATGGCATTGTTACTAATGTTATTTCAATCTTTTGAATTTAATTGTACATATATACTCTTTATATATACCTATAAAGGACAGAATCTAGAGATAAAGTGGACAGTTGACATCAAATCATTCCCCCTGAAACATGCTTAATTGCTCTTAACCAGTGCCAGGCTTACTTATGCCAATGAAGGTGATAGTAAAGTTTCACTTCTGTTTAAACAAGAGGAAACATCCCTCACTTGCTCTTCAGCTCTAATACACAAATGCAGAAGCTTTTCAACTACCTAACATGTCTTTTCTCACAGTTAACATCTGCCTTAGAAACCCATCATTGTTGAACTACAGTTGGCAGATTTGACCTCCCTAAGAAATAAAAAAAAATCCAACTGCTCACTATTTTCTAATTAATTTGGTAATACATTCCCCTTGAAAGTTCAAGTTTTATGATTTCAGTAATCTGTATCTGTTGTACTTGAGAGTATTCTTAAGTACTTTTTGGAGAAAGCTTTGTCCCTTTACTTCATTGTGTGGCTTGTTTTTGTAGGTCTCTCTTGAGAAAAAGATTTTGAGGTCAATGAGAAATATGTAAACCATGAATCAATAGGCTCTTTGGTCATTTACTGCTTCCAGTGTCACGTTTAAAATTTTCTATAAGGCATAGAATGATACATCCTGTTTTAGATTTAATACAAAATAACAGATTCTCGAAATGGATTTTGGTTTTACCTTGTTTCTGTCTGAATTTGTGCACACAGGGTCCTCAGCAGCTAGTGCAATGCTGCTCGCCACAATCACAAGAAGGATTGTCATCTCAAAGTAGCGTAGAGTAACCACATAGTGGCATATCCTCCTGATACTAGAGATGACGGATGTGAAAGAATGTATTTTGAACGGAAAAAATTCATATTATTTGTTTGATATTCGGGGGATGGAGGAATTTTAAAAATCTTACGGATTGGAAGCCTTGAAGATGAACATGCTGTCTGGAGCTACAACTTTAGGTGGAATAGGAGGCTCATCTTCTTCTGTGTCCTCGTCCCTCTCATTCTGTTCAGACTGGTAGGCTTCTACTTCTTTACTGTTCACTGCAGCATATTTAGTATGTGAGAGGGCAGAAAAATGAAAGAATTATGTGAGTCAGCCACACAATGGATTAATAAAAAAAATGTGTGGTGCTTTCACTAGATGTTAGAACACCTACATGCAATGATACAGAGTGATACTGACACTACAACCTGCTTTAGAAGTCAAAGCAAAGAAATTTGCAACAAGTAGCTCGTGATTACAGTGCTACCTGTCATGGGTGTGAGCTCCAGCAGTGGCTGTGCAGACATTTCGATTGCCACACATCCCTCAAGGTTGGACTTGTCGCAGGTGAGGGAGTTTGGGTTGTTCTCAGATTCCAAAGCGCACACTGTGAATTCTGTGGCCTCCAAAGCAGTCTCCACTGGTATGTTCTGACAAAGTGATTCATACTGGTCTGCATGGACCGCTTCACTTTGTTCTGTCCAGGCACAGTCGAGCAGCTGGTCACACTGAGGAGGATCGGGAATCTCGGCACCCCTGAGACATGACGACAGTCATCACTGAATAAGGCCAATGCTACTACACAAATACTACTTTTAGAGGAACCAATAATTTCAATGTTAAAGTAGAAGGGGGCTAACGGGTGGAAATGTCAGCCATACCTTAGAAATATAGTTACTGGACATCATTGTGCTCAAAGAAGTCAAGTTCTTGCAACCTTTATTCTAGCACCACCATGGTACGGCAGGAACAAATTGCTAAATAAATCACCTTTCGTGTGTATATCTGTACTTTGTGCACAACAGTAGATTGAAGTCGACTATAGGAACATGTACAGTCCATTTCAAGCACATGAACAAAGCATGTTAGCATTGAGATGTATTCATTCATGATGCATTCTTTTAGTTTGTATTTATTGAAGAAAAAAAGCAATTATATGAATTATGTTACATGAGACTACATTCGTACCTGCCGCAGTCTTCTGCAACATCTGCATATGGGTTGATGATGAAAGTTCCAAAATCTTCCTTGACCGCCTCTGCTTTATCCTCTCTTTCATCCCTCTCATCCAATATCTTCTTTGCTTGGCTCAGTGATCGTCTGATTACTGTCACATCACGTGGTGCCTGTGTACAGTCCAGACTCTTGGCTTCAGTGCGAGCTTCCCGGTGACGATGTCGTCTGTGCCTTGCCCCCTCATCTGTCCCCTGACTTGGCCTGAACTTGCGGGCCATCCTGTGCCTGCCCCCTCCTGTAGCCCGGTGGTTGGCCGCTCCTGTTTTCTCATCAGTCAGTTTCACCAGAGGCTCAGCTGTTGGAGGCTCAGGTATGGGGATGGATATTGACATCGGAGGCTCAGGGAGAGGCATTCCTACGGACATGGGTGACTCGGGCAGATGAGCTGGGCTTGCCTCTGATGAAAGGGTGGGGACATGGGCAATATTTGATGTTTCATTTGTGTCTTCTGTGGGACTGCTAAACAGCTCCTCTCTGCTTGCCATCTGGCGACGTTTGCGTAGCTGGTTGGCCCTCTGCTCCCAAACAGACATATTGACTTTTCTCCTTCTTTCCCGGCGATTAGCAAAAGCATTGGAGCCATTGAGGGGCTGTTCATCTGCCGCTGCTGTTGTACATTCCTGTTCCTCTGGGAAGGTTGGTCTACCACGATGGATTGCCCGTTTCCTGTATAGGTATGGTCTTCTCCTCCCACTAGGAGCACAATACAAATGGCATCATGACAGGGCAGAAACAAGTCCAAATGTGTAGAAATAGTCAGACTTTTTGGAAAATATGTTAATATTTTTCAACTTGCAGCAAGATAAGACACTATTATTGGCAGAATGTATAGCTTCTGATGGTGTATCTTAAGGGATTGCCCTCAAGAGCTCACCATGCTCCAAATTTTTTTTGCTAAGCCCAGTGCAACATTTTATTAAAATCAGTCTTAAAATGGTATGCCTTGGTGTTCATCTCCAATTTATGTTGTGACTCACTCAAACAGTTTTTAACATGTGTTCTAAAATTACTCTGGTCCAAATGCTTTGAACTGAAAGAAAGTTGGTGGGATATGGTGGACATTCATTCCCTTTGTCTTTTGACCACAGAAAAAAAAGGGACATATTTTAAGTCAAACCCAAATGTGCAGTTGAAAGTGTACGATGTGTTATTTTAAACTGAGATAAAATCATTGTGGTATGAAATAGCAGATGTTATTATAAAACTTCAAACATTATTTCCAAAGAGTCCAACGTTTGCACTAAACTACATTAAACTATTGATCGTGTGGCAAATCAGTTATACAAAAAATGCTCAAAAAACTGAAACTTGCAGAAAAGGCGAATCCTTTTCTGTGAATTCATAGTGTTAATTGATTCATCGAACAAATAATTTCTCATGGAGAAATATGCAGAATACTTCAAGCTAAAAATATAGATGCATCCAAAAATCAAAATATAAAAATACCTGAGAGATAAGCACAGTTAAAAAAGAGAAAAATAAAAAACACATGAACGAAAAAGGAAAGGTGCAGGATTGACAAAAAGAAAAGAAAAACATCTAGAACATAATCTCAATAATATATTTGGGGAGCAGGGCAAAGAAGAAATTTCGTTCGATACAGATGCATATAGGGTTACTTACTGGTATTCTGAATCTTTTGTTGTCCATGTAATCAATGAGTGATTATTTGAAAACAAGACATTAGTGTTTTACAACATTGACAGAACAATTGTTGTGGCACAGCCCAAAATTATACGAACTTTATGTAGAGTTTTATCAATTAACACAAGTTAAGATGGTCTGAATCCAGCATTTTATGATGGATAATGCAAATGTCTTGATAGAGAGTTAAAATCAGGTGATATATTTCATGATGCACAGTTGCACTTTGTGCTTAAGAATGGAATAATGTGCAACATTTTGGTCAGTACCACATCACAGTTATAAAACAAGACAATGTGATGGAATCAGCAAACACTGTAATAGCAAATCAACTTCCTGTAACATATACAAGACTAACATTCAAATATGTAACGGACAAATGATACAATCAATGTCACAATCAGAGAGAATAAGATTCTATCCATTTACCTGTCATTGTAGTTGGTTAATGATACAAAAATTGATTATTAAGGTGTATTGAGTACACACATGACAATTAAGTGTTTATTTCTTTAGATATGGGAGGAAAATCAACTTGGAGAGTCTTAAAACAAGAATTTAAATCAAACAAAACCAATATTTTGATGTTTTAAATTTGGGGTAGGGGCTGCTTTTTTATATTTGTAACCAAAAAGAAGAAACCATGATACCAATGTATGTTCATACATTTACAGGCAGCCAACAAAATGTAATGTTTCCGCCTGTGATGATTGATTTTTAAGCTTTTATCAGAGTATTTTTTAGAACACAGACATAAATGTAGACAAAGATGTCAACATTTTTAAATATTTTAAGACTATGCAGGTTGATTTTCATATTGATTTAACATAGACTAGTTCATAAATAACACCTTAAACATGCAGAATAATGGCAATCCTTGAACCAGCCACATATATTCTGTAGACATTGTTTTAGCAAAATAACTCAAATACCCTAAACAGTCCTGTTGTATTTACTTTTACCCAACAACATATCTGAGATCTGTGTCTGCACAGTGACACTGCAGTCAGTGCATATATATCTGACACACTCCAAAGTGTGTCTCCTCCCACTAGAGTGATACACTGAGACTTCACGCTATTCCCAAATACCTTTAAAAATACCTTCTGCCCTCCTCTGCCAAACTTACTGGATCATTAGACCTGTGGGAAAGCTACAAGGTCGCTGTGAGGATGAAAGTTCATGACCAATGAACAGGCCAGACGATTTGGAAAAGGCGTACCAAACTTTATAAGGGGGAAGTCTATACAGGCTCCTTGTGTTTATTCCTGCAAATAGGCAAATAGGTAAAGGAGGGAAAAAAACATTTTAGAATGTATTGATTCCCCTAAGAGGAAATTGACACAAGCAGACTTCCCTGGAGGATGTTTAGATCAACCAAAAAGTTCCGCTGTTGCCTTATTTTATAAAATCTTACCCTGAATAATTGTGTTTTTTCAAAGCCTTGCCAGCGGCTCATATTGCCTAAATCTAATAAGGCTATTGTGTGGTCTAAGAGCATTTGCAGTTTTAATTTTTGAGTTGAAAGTGGAGGTCTCTGCAGACCAACTACACAAGGTCCACGCTGAACGAAACTGATTGTCTATTTCTTTATCAGTTAAATTACAACAATGATTAGTTTCAGGAATACTGGGAAAAAAAAGACTATGGATAACATGAAACACCTGCAATGGACCACTTGTGTGTATCAATGCAAATAGGCTCCCACATTAATAGCTCAGCTATATCTACAGACGTTGACATGACTTCAACTTGTAACAAAAGTCTCACCGGAGAATTCTTGCAGAAGATGAACTGTTGCACAGAGACAACAGGAATGTCTGACTGACAGAAAAGTCCAGTGAGGGGTAAAGCCCAGTGTTGCAGTGCACAAAGTGTACATTAGTTTTATACAATAGACTTCCCCGGTAAGCAGTAACACACCTGATACTTGGGTTGCACATGGAAGAAAATGCTCTGACTACACACTGCTGGATAACAATTAACAGACAGTCAGAGGAAGCAATCCTACAGCAAAATCCATTTTCATGTAAAAAATAGATGAAATACCTGGAGTAGACAGAGGAAATGTGATACTTCTGTCTGAAGTTTTTGTAATCTCCTGAGATCAGTGCATAAACAAGTATAACAGACTCATGACGAAAAGACCTAACAACCCAGCAGTATGTACTTAATTCCAAACCTGAAGAGGCAAAAATCGCTTGATCTCTCTTGGGATACTGACCATGTTGTTGTAAGACAAAGAGTAAGCAGATTCTGCCACTATCTCAAACAAGCAGGAGTTGTTTAGTACTTAAACATGAACAAGTGTCCTGTTGCAGCTGTTTCAGATAAAAAAAACAAAAAACAGTCTTCACTTTGAAAACGCAGAATGCTCCTTTAATAAGTACTTTTTTTTTTTTCCTTCTACTTTGTCAACTTAATTATCTCATGATGACCCTAGACCATTAATGTGGCTATGAATTTGTTTTTGCTCGTTTTTCTGTTTAGCTGTCAAAACAACTATTACGTTTATTCAAAATAAATATCTTAAGGCAGTGTTTGAGCTCTGGTCTTTTCAAGAAAAGTTTTTAGGAAAATACGTGACTACTTGTTGCACGAATATCATGTGAGCAAAAACTGCTATACTTTTCAAATAAACCTTAATTTTGTTGTATAATTTGTGGATTACCATCATGCAACACTTTCACAAAGGTGTCTACAGTTTGTCCTTTTAACTGAATTGATTCCTATGGTCATCAATCACAACTTAAAACTGAATTTTCACCACTTGCACCTAAATTTGATTCTTTCTATGAAATAAATATGATGCTAGTGGAGAATTCCGTCCTCCAGTTTTCTTTCATCTATCAGGCAAGTCTTTCCAAAAATACTAAATAGTTTGAGGAAATGTGAAATATTTCAATCCTATTCAAAAATCTTGTGTGATCAATAGGGCAGTTGAGAAAGTTATCAGAAATAAGAAAAGGCTGCTCTCATTTTGATTGATGTGGTCCGGTTTTGGATGGTCATTTTGCTTAACTTACTCAGATATTAAGCCATCTCTCCCTCTGGCATACCGTTGGTTGAAGAATTCCTCTTCTTCCTCTTCATCCTGCCATATGCATACACATGATGAATCAGGATATGGTGGCATCACTAATTTTTGACAGTATTCCAGACAAAGTGAAGTGATATCTTAATAAAACTACGCAAACCTTTGTCAGTTCCTGTGCATTGGCCAGATTATCCACAGCAATGGCCAAAAAGACGTTTAGAAGTGTGTCTATCGAGAAGACTGTTAAGAAAAAACACTTGCTTGGGATCAGAACAGACCTCAATGACTTGCACTGGCTTTAATTGAAATACCTGTACGACAGATGGAATGGACTTTTTGTTGTTTGTTTTGTCCAAAGTTATTCAAAGGTCATCTCTCAAGTATCATTTGGATATTTGTTTTATCATACTATTTCACTAGTGGTATTTTTACTTTTTTCATGGTAAAATTATAATTTTCAAGCTTGTGAAACTTTTACAAACGTGACTGTACACTTAATACTTATTAGGTAGACAAGGATACAATTTCCAAAGAGGGTGAGCACTATGAAATAGATTGATGACCACATGCCATACTGTACACCACCCTGTGAGCGGATCCCATTATACATCACCTCATTCCAGTCTTCACCAGTTAAAATCTGCAATTAAATACATGGAATATTGATATTTATCAATTACACAGCTCATACCTTTTGCAAGAAAAAACAAGCAATATGCCACATTTATCTCGTCTAGTAACCAGTATAATATACATTACAACAAGTGGCAGCAAGGAAGGTAATTAAATCATTGGCCATTATAATCCTTCCACACAGCACACTTGGGGTTGTGGTACATCAGATTTGTTCATGTTCACTTGTCTGATGTTCATGTGCCCATATGTGTGCATGGATGTGTGGGAAGAGGAAGGGGGTGGAGAGCTAGTGAGCAGAGTTGTTTAATCTGCGCCTAGGGTGAGATATATCCCAGGGTGCAATGTGTCATGGAGAGCAGGCAGAATGAGGAGCCAAACCTGAAACACTGTCATGATGGCAGCTGGAAACGTGTCAAAGTTGGTGGGAGTGTAATCTTCAAAGATGAACCCAGAGGGAAGGCACATACAAAGAAGGGTCAGATATGACCACGGAAGGATAAGAGGAGGAAGCAGAGGAGGAGGATACAGAGCTATTTTCATCCAGATGTGTCATTTCATCTTATCTTCATCAGAAGATACAGATGAAGATGCTTTTGTTCAATTTGCATCTACTCGAGAACATTGCAAAGCTAGGACATGTATCTGAATGTAGGTAAAATGTGGATGTCACAACCTTACTCCAAACAAGGCCTTTGATAGCTAAGAGCTGAATATGACAGTGTTAAGGTGCCTCCTTACCTTCCCCCAAAAAGCTGCATGCCTAGCAGGGCAAACACCACAATAAAGAGGAAGAGAAGAAAAAGCAGGCTGATAATGGACTTCATGGAGCTCATGAGGGATACAACCAAGTTCCTGAGGGATGCCCAATATCTGACAGAGAACAATGGGACATGTTTGTGTCTCTTACATTTGAGCTTCATATTGAATATAGCATACTTATAAATGTGCAGGTCAAGTATAGCTGTGACAGTACTTGGTGATCTTGAAAATTCTCAGCAGTCTCAGCGCCCTCAGGACACTGATGCCAAAGGACATGCCAGGACGGAAGAAACCCCAAACCACCTCAAAGATGCTGCCAACAATAACCTGTGAGACACAGACAACAAAATAGTCCTCCTCTGATGGAAAGTAAGGACATATAAGCAGCTCCCTTATTGACTAAAAATCATGACAGCCATTTATGATGTATTTCACTGCCGAATGACATTTTGTCCACTTTCATTAAAATAATGGCACTGCTATTCATACCATACATTTGAATATATGTATAACAGACATATAAAGACCTATACACACTTAACTGAAAGAAAACTTGAAATAAATGCATTGTTACTTATTCTTACAAGTCATTTAGATATATATAAAACTAAAAACAAAAATGAAGAATTCAATTTTTTCAGTGAAGCCAGGGTTAGAGAACCTCACCCCACAGTCGAAGCAATTGAAGGATGAATGGAAGTACAGCCTAAAACCCAAACCATACATCTTCAAAAACATCTCGGCCAGAAACAGACCCAGGAAAACAAACTCTGCATAGTCTGGAGATAAGGGGGGAAAAAAAAGTCCATTCACACAAATTATGGGTACCAAAACATGTTAAAATACAGCATTTATCCAACTTTATGAGGATATTTTTCAAATGATGAATTCATAAAATAGTTTCAATAGCAAATGATTAATAAAGCATACAAAGGAAGATGGTAAGCCAGTCCGGCTGATTGTGGTGGACAATGGCCACACAGATGGTGTTAAGAGCCACCAGGCTGAGCACCATTAAGTAGAATGTGTCTGTCTTCACCATACGGCGGATAGAGATACGTAGCATACGCTCTTTCCGCCGTAGGTAGGCTGCTGGCCCTCGACGACCACTACGGAAGTTCATCCTCGAACGTGACATGCCTGAGAAACAGTAACAGGACAGGATGTTGTTATTAACCAGATAGATTGTTTGAAATGTCAGTAGCTAGGTCACAAGAGATAACCTAAATGGTTCTTCACTCACTGGCTGTTGACATATCCACATACTTTTCTTCCCCTGGGGCTCCTCTACGTGCACCAGTCTTCTTACTTGCTCTCTTAAGCACTAATGTTTCAACACATAAATGTTTTTTAAAGTCAGTTCTCCATCAAAATGTAAGCATACACACTGTCCTGTGGACAACTGAAGGGTCAAGGTCAAAAGGAGTGGAATGGACTTCAGAGTAAAGTACAAACAAAGTATATAACATTTAAACTTCAAATTAAGTATATCTACATTTCCATGTATTCTTTATTTTGAAAAGCAAGACAAGAAAATGATGGCAGTAATAATTTTAATCACATTTTTCTGCATCTTACTTTGTTAAATAATTTGTGGGAGTGTGTATGTGTTTGTGTGTGTGTGGGTGTGCTCGCACTCAGTTTAGCCTACAGTTATTATTCTATTTCATAAGTGAAGGTCACTGAACTTTGCCATGCGGCAATGGCTATCAAGAATGTTTCTATGGCTACCTGCAGAATCGCTTAAAAAAGGTGGTTAAAAATTGTTGACTAAAACTGTACTTGAATTTGTTTGATTTTGTTAATCCAGTCCGACACTGTTTTCTGTGACATATGCGATTGCTACTATGATTGCATTGGTTGCTATAGATAATCATAGATTGTATTACGTGTAAACTCACCATCCAATGGGGATCTTCCTGAATTTTTGTTTTCTTCTGCAAGCATGACCTCCTCTAAAAAAAGCAATACAAATGAGATTGTACTCAGAACTGTGTTTTAAGCAAGATAGTTCATATCATGAACCATTAAATAAAAAATTCATTGTTTTTCTGTCATTAAGTGGAAGGGGCTAAACCTGATTTAATGCTGCTACATGACATCTTCTGAGCTCAAATTCATTTACTCTTTATATATTCTTATTCTTATTCTTATTTCTCTCATTCCTGTATCTTTATCTCTCTTTATCTCTCACACTCACCTTCGTCATGGACACACAAATAAGTATGTTGGTCTCATATATACATACATGTAAAAATTCAGGATACATACATGTATGAATCACCTTTTTCTCACCCTCTACTATTGTGAGAAAATTGCAATGTAGGCCACCATTACAGCACTATGTAAGCAAGTTAACACAGATACTTTAAATTAAAAAACCCAAGAGTCTTTAGTGATATCTGTCAGACTTTTTTGTCAATGCAGTTTGTGTCTTCTGATATAATGTTGAGCAGCCCAGTACCTGCCCTGTCAATCCAGGCTCTGTAACCGTTCAGCTCTCTTTCCACCTGTTGTTGGCGGCGTAATTTCATGAATGCTCTCCTGTTTTCCACTCTCTCTCTCTCCTTGGCAAATTCTCTGGGAAAGGAAGCATATGTACTAGATGTAGAACCACGTTATTGTTTTGTAAATCCAAACTTAAGTCTTTTCACAGTGCTAATTTCTTCTTCTTTTCCTTTCAGCTTTTTTGTTCAGGGGTCGCCAAAGCGTATCAACCTTTTCCATCTAACCCTATTCTCTGTATCCTCCTCTCTCATACAAACTAACTTCATATCCTCTCTCACTACATCCAAAAATCTTCCATTCGGTCTCATTTAGACCTCCTGCCTGGCAGCTCCAACCCAAGCATTCGTCTACCAATATTCACTATCCCTCCTCTGTACATGACCGAACCATCTCTGTCTGGCTTCTCTTACCTTCTCTCCGAAACATCTAACACGTGCTGTCCCTCTGATGGACTCATTCCCGATCCTATCCATCATCGTCACTCCTAAAGAGATCCTCAACATCTTCATCTACGTTACCTCCTGCTCTGCATCCTGTCTTCTCTTCAATGCCACTGTCTCCAAACCATACAGCATCGCTGGTCTCACCGCTGTCTTGTACACCATTCATTCTTGCTTATAGTCTTCTATCACAAAGAACCCCTGAAACTTTTCTCCACCCATTCCAACCTGCTTGTACCCGTTTCTAAAACCTCTTTTCAACACTCGATTGCTCTGGACCGTTGACCCTAAGTACCTGAAATCCTCCAACTTCTTGATCTCCACTCCCTGTAGCCTCACCGTTCCACCCGGGTTCCTCTTATTCACACACAAATATTCTGTCTTTCTGCAACTAACCTTCATTCCTCTCCATTCCAGAGCATACATCTGTCTAACCTCATCTGTCAGCCTGTCCATCACCACCGCAAACAAGAAGGGGCTCAGAGCTGATCCCTGATGAAGTCCCACCTCCACCTTGAACTTCTCTGTCACACCTGCAGCACACCTCACCACTGTCTCACAGCCAGCATACATGTTCTGCACCAGTCTAACATATTTCTCTGCCACTCCAGACTTCCTCATACAATACCAGAGTTCCTCTCTCACCACCCTGTCGTATGCTTTTCGTACGCCCTTTGTTTTGCCTTTGCTACCTCTTTCTTTACCTTATGCAGCATCTCCCAGTATTCCTATATGTTCTCTTCAGTCCCCTCAGTGTCCCACTTCTTCTTTGCTAACCACTTTCTCTGCATATACTCCTGCACGTCCTCATTCCAGCCCTGAGTCTCCTTATCTACTATCTTTCCAGACGACACACCAAGTACTCTCCTACCTGTCTCCCTGATCACATTAGCTGTAGTTGTCCAGTCATCTGGAAGCTCTCCCTGCCCGCCCAGACACTTTCTCAACTTCTCCTTGAAAACCATACAACACTGCTCCCCTTTCAGGTTCCTTTGTCCTCTGCTCTGCCTTTGTCATCTTGATCTTCCTTGTCTGCAAAGTCATCCTACAAACCACCATTCTATGCTGTCTGGCTACACTCTCACCTACCACTACTTTGCAGTCACTGATCTCTTTCAGATTACCTCGTCTATACAAGATGTAGTCTACCTGCATGCTCCTATCTCCGCTCTCATAGGTCACTCTAATGTTCCTGTTTCCTCTTGAAAAAGGTATTCACTACAGCTATTTCCATCCTTTATGCAAAGTCTACCAACAACCGTCCCTCTGCGTTCCTATCCGGGATTCCAAACCTGTCCATCACTTCTTCATGACCTCTATTGCCTGCACCAACATGTCCATTGAAGTCTGTACCAATTACCACTCTGCCATCTCTGGGCATATTCTACATCAATTCATCGAATTCAGTCCAGAACTTCTCCTACTCCTCCAGCTCACATCCCACCTGTGGGGCATAGCCACAAACAACATTGAGCATCACACCTTCAATTTCTAGTGTCTGGCTCATAAGTCTATCTGACATTCTTTTCACCTCCCGAACATTCCAAACAAACTCCTCATTCAAGATAACTCCTACTCCATTTCTCTTCCTGTCAGTACCATGATAGTACAACTTAAAACCTGCTCCTAAGCTTCTAGCCTTACTACCTTTCCACCTGGTCTCCTGGACATACAGTATATCCACCTTCCTTCTCTGCATCATGTCAACCAACTCTACCTTTTCCTGTCATCGTCCCAATATTCAAAGTCCCTACTGTAAGTCCCAGACACTTGCCTTTCCTCTTCTCTCTCTGCTTTCGAACACGCTTTCCTCCTCTCCTTCTTCAACCCACAGATGCCCTTCCTGATGCAGCCATCTGCATTTATCCGGGCTTGGAACCGGCTCAGGGAGACACTGGCCTGTGCACCCCCGAGGCTGGCTCCGGGAGACACTGGCTCGTGCTGCCCTGAGGCTGTTTTTTTCACAGTCCCAAATGAACTCCTGAATAAAAACATGTTTGCACAATTCAGGAGTCTGCAACTTCAAAGGGCCAACAGAGAACCCAAAAGCAGCTCATCACTTCCGTGAAAATGAATGAGGTGCAATAAATGTTGTATTTATTATTTTGTCTTTTAACAACATTCCTTAGCCAGCACTAACATTTTCTATATTTACGTGCATGACTGGTATGTCACATTTCAGACCTAGAAAAAAAAAAGTGCACAAGATGTGCAATGTGTGAAGTTTGAGAATCCCGATGATGTAAGGAGTTATATTGTCCGTGGTAGGGCCTCCCAAGGCAAAGAGGTCCCAGGTGAGGGTCAAGACTAAGAATGAACAGGGGTACACTGATGAATGACAAAAGGCAGAAAGGCACCTCTCCTGGATTAGAGAGACTGGGACTCCCTTCTTGAGCATGCCTGGGATCTTGGTGGCAAGTGACTGGTGGCTGGGCCTTGGTCCGCATGGTTCAGTCCAGCACAGCCGAAGTAAACTACATGAGACTATCACTCTGTGGGTTCACCGACCATAGGGACAGACATCAGGGTTTGATGTATTTCATGTGGCAGATAGTGATGGAGAGCTAAGTATAGTTTTCTACTTTGAACAGGAGAGCTCCTACCATGATAGATGCGGAGGCAGGAAGGGCATTCGGCATAAAACTTGTACCAAAACCAAAATGCAAATCGCTAGACTGGGATTGTGAATATATTGGTATAAGGATTCTGTGGTTGGAACTGCCAGGCAGGAGGACTAGAGAAAGTCCAAAGAGAAGATTTATAGATGTAGTGAGAGAGGACATGAAGTTAGTTGGTGTAAGAAAAAAGGATACAGAGAATAGGGTTATATGGAAGAGGTTGATTAACTCTGGCGACCCCCAAAGGGAGTAGCCTAAGGGAAAAGAAGAATTAGAAGTAAAAGGAAAAGCTGCATGTTTTGTTTGTGGAGTACAGATTACTGTGTTCAAAGATTAGTACATTTGAATCGTCATCAAAAGACTAAACACAAAACACAGAGAGTAATTCAAGTACTTGGCTCATGCACACTTGGCATGGACATCTGAAGCTTTACTAGATAAAAAAGGCCAACAACTACTTTTAACCAATCTGTATACTGTGCAGAGCAGTTGAAAAAGTGATGCAATATCACAGACGACTGCTAAAAAACATTGAGAAGTTCTCTAAGAGTGAATTTATCAAGGTCATATGAGGCTTTGATATCAATATGTTGCAGCATTTAAGAGCTCTCCCAGCGAAGTCTATTTAGAAAGATAACATACAATGCAGAAAATCTAGACCTTTAGCTTCAAAATATAGTGGATTTTTTGACAAATTTTCCCTAGCTTTGGATGGTAGCTGTGATGTCCACAACACACCATAGTTATTCATCTAATCATCTATTTTGGAAACCAGGAAATATGATCATTTCAGGGCAGCCAACAAGAAACAACATTATTTCTGTGGAAAGGTAATTGAACACAGGTGCTTGAAATACTGTAAAATCTGCAGATTTTCAATATTATTGGTTTTGTTGTTAAAAGAATATGTATAATGATATAAAATGCATGTCTAATCATAAGCTAATAAAGCAGCAAATCAAAACCAGACAATGAACCCATTAAAAAAAAAAAAAATCAAGTTTGGATGAGCACATTTTATCACTGCCTATTGATTCAGCTATTGAGGTCAGTCCGGATTTCTCATGTGGTCTCTTCGGAGAATTTCCTGCCCACCTTTAGCTTCAGGAATGGCAGACCAAATACCGAAAAAAAGGGGGCTTCCGAAGGTGTCTCCAGCTACAAGGGAATCATACAGCTCAGCCTCGCAGGGAAAGTTTACACCAGTCAGTGGTGGAAGAGCAGTATGCTCATCCCATCAATGTATGCTTTGTGGATTTGAAGGCATCTCAAATGGAATCAATTTAAGTGGTTCCGGCACGCGATAAGGATGCCCTCCAAGCGCCTCTAGTTAGGGGTGTTTCTGGCCATGTCTACGATGCCCCAGGGTTGATTCAGAACATTCTGGAGAGATTATACATCCCATCTGGCCAAGGAATGCCTTGGGGCTCCTAAGGAAAAGCCAGAATGCATCACCTAGGTTGACTCTGTCTGCTGTCACCGTAACCCAACTCCAGACAAGCAGTGGGACAATGATGATGTTGATGAATACAACAATGATATTGTAATCTTTCGGAAATACAGTGATATATGCTTTTATTTGGCACACTATTTCAGTCAGAATCTCCTACCAGCTCTCATTTTGTTCCAGTTTTAATGTCTCCCTTACCACCTGAAATAGCAGTTAAGTATTCATTACAATATTTTGTACTGGCATTATTTTGTCATAATAATTGCAACAAACACAGTTGGAAGTGTAAAAGATTTTCCTTCCTGTTGAATTTTTGAGTCTATAAGAAAAAAAATATTAGACAGAGAATTCAGGCTTACCCTGACAGCACACCCAACACCAGGTTCAACACGAAGAATGACCCAATGATAATAAGAGGAATGAAGTACATCCAGTTCCACGTGGTACCCAGGGCATCATTTGTCTGAAATTACATTTTCACCTTTAACAAACGATATATTATCATGCAGAAGCAATTTGCAATACGTTTAGGATTTTTAAGTTAAATGAAGCTTGAACTTACATTATAAAGAACAGCTGTCCATCCCTCCATTGTGATACACTGGAAGACAGTGAGCACAGCAAACAGGATGTTGTCAAACTGGGTGATGCCATCATTGGGGCCGATCCAGGTATCGTTGCAGTCATACTTCTCTGGACACTTCCTCACGCCACATGCAAATGCTAGCTCTGATGAGTCAACAGTCTCATTGTCTGTAAAAAGAGAAAGCATCACTCTCACATTCAACGAGTGAAATTTAGAAAGGTAATATAACAGACAATGATTTTTGCGTTCACAGATACTTAGCATCAAAAGACTATATGCAATGTAAGCTCTAATAGCAAACCTATTTTTTTAAAAAGAACCATATGACCCAACCTCATATCAACACCTCAAATCCCAGTCATCTTTTGTTGTCTTCTTCCATGTTAGTCTAAAACAGTATCAACTTAAATAAATATGAGTCTTGAAATAGAACTAGAAATGTTGGGATTCAAAATAAATTTCAGTTTTTCCCTTCGAGTGTTCTGAACCTGATAAACCTGTTTCCCTGAACATACATACAGTGTATGTCGGGCTTAACAATTTGTGTCAAAGAAAGGGAGAGTGCCATGAGACAGAGCCATCCAAGGTTACTTAAAGTTACATTGATGAATGACTCAATAGTCAGTCCTAGTATGTGATAGTTCAACAGCATCATATCATTTGCACATCAGTGGCCACTGCCATTTTTAACCATTTAATTTAAAATTGTTCCCACATTACCAAAGGCAACTTTACATAAATCATGAAATACATTTACTGGAGATGTGTCATCTATTGCCATTTCAGCCCACTACCTTTGGAGCTGAATGGCTCTGATCCCCAGATTCCAGAGACCAGGATCCTGAAAAATCAAGGTGGAGCAAATACGCTACAGAAATGGCAGCTGTTTACCTTCTGTTCTCTATACATCTACAGACTGTGAGATCATAAAGCAAATGCCTGTTGTAACTCACTGACATTGGCATTTGCAACTGCAGAAAAGAGGAATGCTTCACTTCATATTTAGTTAATTGGATGTTTGAACCTACCTCTTCACCGAGCCTTCCATTAATTTGCGAGTGTACATAACAAATCTAAGTTAAAGTAAAAGTAAAAGCATAAGGACCCCAATACCGATTCTGCAGTTGAAGTCATGATCTGGGTAAAGCACACTAATCCAATCTCATGGAAAACCCTTGTTAAGAATGCAAAAGTCTTTTACAAAGAATTCCTGTGTGTTTAGTGACTGGTGTGTCTTCTTGTGACATGTGACATATTACGTCTTTCTATTAGAATGTCCAAGTAAGCCTTTTAAGTTTTGTACCCTCAAAAGTGTAAATGATTATGTAAAGTTAAGGTATCTATCTATCTATCTATCTATCTATCTATCTATATACATGTATGTATATAGATATACTGTATATCAGTGCTATTGACAACAAAGATCCGTGAAAGTCCATTATTTTTCCGACAAAGAAGTTCATAATCTTTGTCTAAGAACAATAATCAAACCACAAGTTTGGTAATTTTGCTAAAGAGAGTTATAAATCAATAAATGAGGTAGAACCATATTCTTCTTTTGGAAATGTGTTAGAAGCAGGTGCTGCCTAGCACAGTGGGAAAACCTGCTCACAGATGGTGTGTCAGTTAGGCCAAAATCCATCCTCAAACCATCAAAGAGTTGGATATGTAAAAAAGGTCCTCCATGTGTCACTATCACAAGGATATAATGAAACTGACAGTATGGGGAAACTTTTAATTTAATAATGAGTGACAATATACATTGCAATTTGTATTATTGTCTCAACCGCATCCAATCGTCTCCTTTTAAATTGTGTTCGGTGCATAATGTATCTAGTCAACCATTTATTAAGCTGAAAATTAAATGTACGGAGAGTAAAAAAGCACAGTTAAAATACCGAAAAACAATACTAAAGTGTATCTCATGCTACACACCATGAAAACGTGTATTAAAAGTATGTCATTCACACATATATGTTTGTGTGTGTCTGTATACAATACACACACGCAAATATATACATATATATTTATATACACACACACACATAAATACACTGTATGTTGGTTTTACACTCTTGTTGCTCTGGATCGCAAAAGGACGGCTGAAGGTAAGTTATAAATGCCGATCGTACCTAGGATTTCAACAGATGGCAGGCAGGTATGGTGAAGCTTCCCGCTGTAGAACTCCAGACCGATGATAGCAAACATGAGTATGGCAAAGAACAAAAGAAGGCCAATCTGAAGAAGTGGGATCATTGCCTTCATGATAGACTTCAGTACAATCTGGAGACCTTTTGTTTTGACACAGAAAAGAGTGATGTTAAAGACTGTAATCTAATATTTGCTTGTCACACTTTTCAGGAGTTATAATCTCAATTGTTATTCTTTTTTTTTTGTCTCTCATTCGAAAGGCTGAGAACTGAAGAAGCCTCTTGGATGAGAGGTGAAACGTCTACAGGGAAAGAAAACCAAGTCCAGTTGCTGTGATAAGATTTCGACAAGAATTGACCATGACCTGGATGATTGAGACTCTTCACGGTCAATTGTGATTGCTTTACATTAATAAACTTATTGCTGTCTATGTATGCTTGTGTGAATATATTATTTCAATTTATTTCATACAATAACATCGCTTAATTATTTAAATTTAACCCAAAGTTGAAAAGATCTTTGGTGCTAGATCAGTAATGTTTATTGATTATCCAAAAATATTTGTAGACGAGGCTAAATCAAAATTTTAGATGGTAGACAGAGCAGGCAACAACTGAAGCCTGCATAATGAAATTAATAATATCATCTTGATTAACCAAGCTATAGTATTAATCTGTGAATATTTAGAAAATAATAGCAAGTACTTCAATTATTGATTTATTCATTATTTGATTTGATTGTCAAATTAGTTATAATTTGATTTCTTGTGTGGCAAGGAAAAACAATGCTTGCGCAGTTCTAAAATCACAATTGTTAATTTCATGCATTAATAGCTGTTAGGCAAATCACATATATTACTGTATTAAACCATTGTTTCAGTGAAATCTTATCAGCTCAAATCAGATCACTAAATTGAAAACAGCATGCAATTTATTCATTTATTTATTTTTCATTTTAACTTTGCATTCGTAAATTATGATCAGGCCTAAATAAGTTTGAATATACAAAAGTAATGTTTACATATTTTGGCCATCAAAAACCTGAATTCTTTGCAGTTTCTCTTCAAAGCAAGAGGACATCATTATGTGATATTATATTGCAACACTAGATGGTACAGGATGGGATAATATAGCATAAAACAACTTAGCCCTGCTGGAAATGATAGTCAATGAGACACTGAAGGGAAATTGAAATTATTTCATTGAAATTATTTCCACATGAGCACTTCGACACATCATGCTGAACTGGGTAAAGCCTAACCCCCTCACACACACGTTTATTCCTTGGGTATGAGAAATATGGGACATTAATGAAATGGAACAAACACAACTCACTGACGTTGTAAATATCCTCATTCATAAACGGATGCCATGAACTTGACTATGAAAAAAAACAACCTTTATAAATCTTCCTGGGACAGGACAACTCTATTCATATCTACTCTATATTTACAGTATCTTTTTCTCTATGAATCCTTTCATTTTTGCTTATCTCCAATATTTTGTAAGAAAGATTATCATGAATGGGTGTACACGATATTCAGTGTCATCAACATTTACATGAACTCTCTAATTACACTGGGGCACAAATAAAAAATTGTGTTGATCCCAGGTACATTTAAACTACGGAATAAGAAGATGACCATTTATTTCTAGCAGCTCTAGTTTTGAGTGAATGCACTTATAAATAAATATACCTCTCTTGAGCACGACACAGCGTTTTTTCGTGTAAGGCTATCACCAACACTGTGCACAGTATTCTATGGATCAATCCGAATTGGTCACTCAACTGAGATGACTCAGGAGCTAAAAACAACCGCCTTGGTCCTAAAGAAGATACTCCACAATTACCAGTGGCTTATCCGTGTGAATCTGAAGACGGTGCATTTTTTACCTGGATCAGAAGAGTGGATACACCCAGTAGTCATGCTTTATCTGTTTCTGGGATCGTAGATCTAAGTATGAGTATTTGGTGAGAAAACAATGGCCTCAGAGTGATGACATGGGGGTAGGTGAAGAAAATATAATTGCAGGACCATTGGGTGACAGAGATAAGCTCATTATACCACCATTGCAGATCAAACAAGGCTTAATGAAACAGTTTGTAAAGGCTGCTTTGAAGACTGCATTTACAGAAAATTAGCATGGAGAAGCTAAAGGCAGGTATTTTTGATGGGCTGCAAGTCAGGTAACTCATGAAAGATCCATATTTCCAAGATTCAATGAACAATGCTGAGGTAGATGAAGTCATTTTCGTATGGAAATATGAAGCAGATAATTACACTGAACAAGTCAAGAGAATGCTGTCTTCATTCCATTACCTCGGCTCTTAAATGAGCATCAAAGGGCATTACCTCCACAGCCACTTGGACTGATTCTCATAAAAACCTTAGTGACATAAGTGAGTTAGAGTGAACTATTCTACCAAGAACTATGAAAGAAAGATATCGGGACACTGGTATACAAACATGATGGGGGATTCTGCTGGTCTATTCAATGTGATTGTCCGGGGGCAGCTCACCACAAGCCTTTGAAATGCCACTTTTGTGTGATGCCTCAGTAATGTATGCTTGTCGCACTGTTATATGATTCTATTATATTTGACCATGACCAGATAAATTACACATGGAAGGAAACTGGAAACTGAGTCAAGAAGGCAACAATAAAGGTTTATGGACAACAATCCTTATACCGGATTGGTTGTAAGAGTAGGGGTATATTATATCTCAGTAGCCAGAGCGGATGGAGAAAACCTAATGGCATATATAGAATCAGCAACCAAAGTTTAACTAAAAAAGGTACAATATACAGGTGCCAAATTCTGTGTTACCAAATGTTAAATAACAGGAAAACAGCCCTAAAAAGTAATCCCCAGATGATATAAACTGCTACAGTATTCCTCCTAAGACAACGTGCACATATTAATATAAGCTTATACAATGTCTCTTTTGATTGTATTTTGATCCATTAAGACATTTGTTCACAGATGACAAAAAAATGTTAGTTTGGTAACCAACTTACTGGGGATACCAGAGACGAGTTTGAGAGGTCTCAGTACTCGTACAGCCCTCAAGGTCCGAAGGTCCACAGGGATATTCATATGGGCACCTGCAGTCGCCAGGATCCTAATGAACATAACAGTCAAGTTATTGTTATCTGTCATTTATCAAAGAGTTAAATTAGAAATCACAACTTGTGTTAGACTTCGAAGAAGGCATTTGCCCCAAAATAGAAAATTTACAGCAGGGACATTTTGTTGCTAGTGGCTAAATTTGCCCAAGCCTCTCTTTCCTTATCCAATATTGATGGTGCCGTCCATGTTATGCAACAAATTATAAAAATATAAATGAGGGGGAATAGGCTTTGAGAGGAGTAATTAAAATTTCAACATGAAAATAATATTGGGATAATACATTCAACTGAACAGCCTATCAATGGTAAAAGTATATCCATTTAGTGAAACCAAGCTGCAGACATGAACTATATACTGAGAGACAAAGAATGAACAGCCACATATACCTGGCAGGCATTTCTACTCACATCTGCCCACACACACTGATGTCCCTCCACCCACATGCAAACACTGAAAAAAAAACATTCAACAGCAGGAACTCTTGCAGCCAATATCTAACAACAACACCACAAAAAAACAAGCAATGGAAAAGGCTGATTTTTCCTGTTACTATAAGTATTACATCTACTTGTGTTGCATGGGACAAATCTGCAGATTATATAAAATATCATTTTGTGAAGGCTACATTTTGCACTGGAGTTCAACTGAAGTAGAGTCAATCTGCACAATACTTTCACTGATGAGAGGGTCACTATCCACTGTGAATGCGCCAAGAAATACTTCCAATGGGATGTGAAGATTGTCCTGGAATCATATTTCCATATTTGTCAGTCTCTCTCTCTCTCTCGCTCTCTCTCTCTCTCTCTCTCTCTCTCTCTCTCTCTCTCTCTCTCTCTCTCTCATTTACTCATAAAATCTTCGTAATCTGAGTGGGGGGAGGGCATGTGTGTGTGTGGGAACTAGAGAGAGAGAGAGTACAGGGGGTAGAAAGCACATGGTAACTGAAGTGTGGGCCCACGCAGAATCTCTCCTGGCGAAGTGGGTGGGAGAGAGGTAGGACAGGATGAGCAAGTGAGAGCGTGAATGAGTGTGGCCATTTTAAAACAAATGAAAATACTGTTCCTTTAGAGCTCTGGTTCCATACCATGAGCTTTTCTTACAGGGCCTTCATCAGATTTAATAGATAATATTCTAGTGTTGAATGTTCAGATTAATTGTTTCTGACTTTTACCTAAAGACGAAGTGAAAGATTTATCTAACTCTATCATCTCACTGTAAATTGGTCTGGTAAACTTTTAGAAATGTTTGGGGGACCCTCAAACTTAAATTATGTTGTACCCATGTATTTCAACCAAGGACTAAATTGAAGGTTAGTCAGTGTAGAGGGAGGAGGTCTCAATTTGTTTCCTTTTACCTCACCAGATAATGCAGAAAATGCACAATCAAACTTTGTTTCGCCCCATTTTTGAAGCTGATCACTGTTCTTTTTACAACCGAGGGGTCCTTATTCAAGGCTGTCTCCTAAATCAAGTTAATTTCTGTTGATATAATGTTTAAATGCCCAATACAGCCCTCTCTCAATTCAGGATTGGCTGATAGAAAACAAAACTGCTGCATCAAAGTACCTGTTGAGTGTCAGTTTCTGAAATTCCAAAACTCACCTAGCCAATGACTGCCACACCTGCTCCTCTTCTACTATAAAATCTATTGTAATCTATTAAAGTCTTCTCATTCTTGTGAGCAAAAATCATACCCCCTCTATGCATTAATCCTAGAAGCCAAGGTTGCACTTAAATTTACAGGTTCTCTTAACTGAAGCCAAATTTTTTCATTGACTGTCATAGATGGGTTTATACAATCAGCTGCTACAGGCAAAGCAAACCACCTAGCATTCGGATGAAACCAACGGCCTAAATTAAGGGGTGGAATTAATGAGAATTTCCGTAAAATTCTGCGTGCGTTTGCAGTGTTGGAGAACACTGAAGAGTGAATCACCAAAAGTGCAATGATGTTTTTCAATATATTATTGAAACATCTGTACTCAAGTTGTACACTTTTACATCCCACACTGGATATTTCTTTTTTCTGTTTTGGTATATTTTTTTACATTTCCTGTTGTATATATTACTTATGTCACCTGTCATTATTTCTGATTGTATCCTGATGTTTCTGCGTTTTACTTTTATTTAACCAGACCCTTTTTGCATTTGGTGCTCTTCAATTTTCTTGTCTTGTGACTAATAAAGGATTATCTTAAAAACTTCAAAACATTGCATTTCAATGATTAAAACATATACCACCAAACACAAGCTAGAGATGGTGGTCTACATATAACTTCATTACTCATGGTTTTGTAAACAGGATCTGTTATTCCCTGAGCAAGGAAATAGTAGTGATACATCTCAGGTGAACCACAGCTGTTGGTAGCCTGATGAATAACCCTGTCATTATGGTGTTGGTTAGAAAAACAGACACTCTTCTGAGGTCTTCAGGAATTTTGGTAGTCATTTACTGAGCAATCTAAATGTGTTTACAAACCTATATATGTTGCAGTGGTAATGAGCTGGTGGGTTGCTCACATCCAGCAGTGGATTGCTTCAGAAATACTTACTTTGTCAATAAAATAAGCTCTGTTCGTAGAAAATGTTCAGTTTTTGAAAAAGCAATTCCATAGAACCACCCAGATTTGAACAATGGGGTTTGGGTTATAGTACTTGCCAACACTGCACTGCTATGTGACTGCGAACTACATACTCACTGCTACCCCCAGCTCAACCCCCCTGCTACTGCAGACACAGCTGTTCCGCACTTACCAATGAGGTAGCAAGTCCTGTGATATCACAGAAGAACATGGAATATATTGTTCAATTGTAATGTCTGATAGCCTGACTGCCACGATGAGTTCTGACAGATATGACAAGAGGTAAATCAAATCAAACGTGTTTGCACAAACGTGACCTCTTCAATTAACTTCATAATCCGCTTTCACTACATCCATAAATCTCCTCTCTTATCCTCTTCTAGACTTTGTGCCTGACAGTTTAAACCTCAGCACCCTTCTACCAATATATTCACGATCCCTCCTCTGTTAAAACAATCTCAGTCTGGTCTCTAAAACTACATCTGCAAAAGATCTAACATGTGCTGTCTCTCTGATGGACTCATTCATGATCCAATCTATCCTCCCAACTCCCACATGACAAATATTATGTTGCAATAGAACATTTCAATTACCTCTCTTGTTTTTTTGTTGCATTAACACAGCTACCAAATTATCAGTAATACCATGACAGATAATTAGGTTATACACTGACTGAGCAAAAGAAATGACATGGTGAGAGACTGGAGGTTTGGATTTTGTGGAAATGCCTCTGAAAAAAGACATGTAGCAGCACAGCTCCTCAAGGCTTCACTCACAACTCTTCAGTACAGGGTCCTTCAAAATTAAAGTTAACATGCTGTCATGTAATGGTATGAGTCAACTGTCTGCACAGGGTTGTTTTTTTAAATCTGTTAAGGAAAAAATATGCATTCCTGTCGAGAACATGAAAATATTTTGATCTTTTACCTTCCTTAACTTACATTGATGCAAGTAGAAAAACTTGCTAAAGCCCTACATTACTTACAGAAATTGTAGAGGAGTTAATTTAATCTCGAGTCTCTAAATTGGGCTATGTGTAATGTTGTAATAAAATTGCATTGTTTAAATTTGAAATCCATGTCTAAACCATGGGCATGAAAAATGACAGTTTTATGAACAATAAACTGATTTATTGTAACTGTCTATATATACATTTAAAAAGAGAAACAAACCAGTCCGTTCAAACTGCTAATTATTTCAGCATAAAAAAAAACCTTCTTGCACAACATAAATTGACTTAAATGCATCACTATAAGTACATAATCAACCTCTTTCCAAAATCTAGCAGGCTGTACCTCCTACACTCTGCTAGCATGTATAACTGTGACCATGTTTGAAAGCTGTGCAAAACACTAAATGTATTACTTTTATGTTGCTGATAGCAATAGATTCCATTAAGTATTCAGTCAGATTAATCTTAGTACCCATTCATATTTAAATATGTATTGTACATGTATCGGTGTTTATAAAATGTTCAATGCATTGATAAATATTATGTCATGACAGCAAGAGGTATCATATCACTGAGACATAAACCTTCGCAGAAGCATGAAGAATGTCATTGTCCATTGCAAAGATGAGCCAATGTAACATGAGAGAATGATGCACGTGTACTCCTCTGCAAATTTAGCTCCCTGCCAATCCTGCACCGAGATATTGTTCATACTAAAATGCAGATCTCTTTCTCGTTGGCGCCTCATATGAAGCACTGTTACACAGTATTGGACCAAACTGGCTCTGGAGAGGCTGAATTCATTACACGCATATAATACAGCCTCTCCCACACAACTCCACCTACACTGAGAGCACACCAAAAACTATAGTAATCACCAGAGTAACATCATTTTTTGCATACAGTGGAAAATTCAAGCTAATGAAACAACCATTTAATAAAAACATACAAACAAATAGCAAAACCAATGATGTTCTATCCAATCCACAAAGAAAATTAAGCCTTTAATCAGCATTTGTCACTGAAAATAATGGCTAGGTGTCAAATTTTCCCATGAAAATGCATCTGTAACTGTAACATGTGAGTTAAGTTATGAGAACAACACTATAACTCAACCAGTCTTTTAAAACTCGAAGCACAGGTCAAAAGAGACTGAAAAGATCTTTCAATTTCACAAATTACATTTCTGAATAGTGACAAGTAAAGGATTGGAAAAAGTTCAGCTGAAATTTGTTCCTTTAATGACAAGTTTTATGTTTACTGATATCCAGAGGGACAAGTTCTTTATAAGTTTGTGTGAGATAGTTAAATCAAAAATATGAGTGGCCTTACATATTCTGCACAAAGCTTTGTGAAGAATTAAGCAAAGAAAATTTAAAGAAAATGATATGAAGAAATGGAACGAGTAAGTGTTGGCATGCCTGTTAATATGCAGATTCCTGTTGGAAAACTTAATTCAAACAGTTTCCAACAATAAAAATTCCAGTAACAAATAAAAACCCCAGTTAAATATAAACAAACAAACAAACAAAAAGAATGTACTCTGTTGGGGTGTCCAGGGAGTTCAACCCCCATATTCTCAGTCATCTAAATTTAGGTTACAAGAGTACGAAAAATAAAACTGAAAATACTTCCAGTTTTTATTGTGTATTTCTCTGTCAAATCCATGTGTAATGCCAACACTAGAATTAATGTAAGAATATGCATTTAGATATGTTTAACAAATCTTATAACACTTTGAATTTGCTGACTAATTCTACAACTCCCCGCAATGCACCAAGGGGTCTTGTTCCAAAAGTTTGTCTTACATTCCTTGGATGTTTAAGGAATGTTTGTGTATTTACTGCCCGTATAGACATTGGAAAACTGATTCCAGTTGACATTTTAAAAAAGAGCACACACCCAGGCAGCAATCAGAAAAGGAATATTTGGGGGTTCTCTCTGCATAGAAGTTTCTGTGTACTGCTGGGTTCAGTGCTTTTGGGAAGCAGAGAGCATCTTTTGTATATCTTTTTAGTTACCTAAATGGTATCTGGACAACTTAAACATTCCTTCATTTAAAATTCTGCTTATCCTGGACTCAGGGTTCTAACATAATCTACTGCATGTCTCTTGTTTATTTGAGGAAACCACAAAACCCATTGAAGACTCAGAGAACATGCAAATTCCACACAAGGAGGCCCCAGTCAAAATAGAACCAGGAACTTTCTTGCTGTGCTGTGGTAGCGCTAACCACTGTGCCACCAAACTGCCCACAATATAAAGAGAAAAATGTCATTGAGCTATCTGAGAATACATATATTCAAGGAGGTGTCTTTTCTGTCTTTGTGCCAGATTGCTAATGAATCACTCCCAACTCCCACTTAGTTTTATCATCCTGTCTAAACAGCAACAATTTAAACAAGAGTCACATGGTGAAATACAACTGAACTGATACCCTACTTTCACATAAATTTGGTACCTGTCTGGCTGCCATTAAAAGCTGTATATTAGCAAATTTCCTGCTTCTGAACTCAACCAAGACAGAAATGATTATCCTTGGACTGATGAGGCTGTCTCATCTGCACGATAATTTCACTCCTTGGATGACAGTGTAATTTGGCACAGTGACAGTTAGGAATCTTGGTGTCATGACACTTTCTTTCGACCTCTAAATTTAACAGGTCACCAGAGGTGCCTTCTTTCATCTTAGGAAAATTGCAAGGAGCAGACCTATCTTGTTAATAAAGGATGCAGAGATCTTAATCCATATATTCACTTCAATGCAAATCAACTATTGTAATGTCCCTTTATCTGGGTTGCCAAAGAAGAGTGTCCAAGGCCTGCAAACTGTCCAGAAGGTGGTAGCCTGCGTTCTGACCAGATCAAATAAATTTGAATAGAATACTCTGGTGCTGGCCTATCTTTACTGCCTTACTGTTAGGGGAAGAGCAGACTTTAAGATCCT
Organism: Fistularia tabacaria; assembly: GCA_901007705.1. Classification (NCBI taxonomy): domain Eukaryota; kingdom Metazoa; phylum Chordata; class Actinopteri; order Syngnathiformes; family Fistulariidae; genus Fistularia; species Fistularia tabacaria. Next base: position 41,809 of record CAAKHD010000166.1, on the reverse strand, counting down.
GCTTCCAACCTATAAAATAGTCAGTGGCATTACACCTTCTTATTTATCTGATTTGGTAAAGCCAGATGTGCCTAGGCGTGCATTGTGCTCCCAAGGTTCTATCCTTTAGTGTGACCCCAAGGTCTGGAAAAAGACTGCTGGTAAGAGGGCCTTTTCTTTTTCGTGCACCAGCATTATCGAACAGGTTGCCTCTTGACATCGGGCAGATATGCTCTGTTCACGTGTATACGAGTCCTGAGTAGTGCCTTCCACAGTCTAAAAACAGGCAATAGGATAATTGGAAGCTTCTAAACCCTTCAAATACCTAATTTCAGGAGAGGTGGAATCATTTCTTTGAATGTGTGTTTTTGTTCATTTGTGACCTACTTGTGACCCTTCTCACTTGTCCAGCACCTTGATGGAAGGTGCTCTATAAATGCATTTATTATTTATTCATTATTTATAGGACACTGACATGCAAACAAACTGCACATTGTGGCCTTATAATGAGGCAATAACATCTCACATGCATGACCAGTCAACATAGGGACCTTTTTATATTAATCAAAGCGTCAAGTACACCTGAACAAATCTTTTTGTCACCGGATGCGAGTGACCATTTTTTCAATCCCAGTAAATTAGATTGGTTTGTGGATAGGTTGTACAAACAGTGGTCTTTTTGCTACACACTCATCACTCAGATTAATGGTTTTAATTGAGCTCAGTGTCCCAGCAGGTTTGTTTCTTGCAATTTGTTAATATGAAAAGGAATGAACGCCGCCAGCCCTGGCCCAGTGGCCTCAATTTTATTCCCAACAGGCATTTATGACACATGTGTATTTTCTTTTAAGTCTGACTTACTTGCACTTGGCCACCAGAGTGAGAAAGACTCTGAGTACTTGTGTGTGTATGTGTGTGTGTGTGTGTGTGTGTGTGTGTGTGTGTGTGTGTGTGTGTGTGTGTGTGTGTGTGTGTGTGTGTGTGTGTGTGTGTGTGTGTGTGTGTGTGTGTGTGTGTGTCTGTGTGTTAGTGTGTGTGTGTGTGTGTGTCAGGAAAGAAGAGAGCAGCAGATGTTCTACCAGAAAATGTGTCGGAAAGTGGCAGGAAACCAGGTCGTCCGTTACCAATTGCAGCTGTGGCTGAAATTGCGCAAGGTGATCTGTGAGCATCAGAGTGTTTGGAGTGTTTAACTTTTTGCATTTATTACTGAAAATGAATTTATTTCTTAATACAGTAAATAAGCTTTAACTTTAATTTCTGCATAAATGGAGACAGCTGGAAATTGTGCATTTTTCATCAAGAATTTTGGAATGGAGAGGATACAGTGTATCATATGCATCCCCATTGTGCTCCTTATCTCAGATGATTAATACAGTGTGAGTTACTCATTCATTACTACTTGGGAATGACGGAATTAGACTAAAATGAACAGTTTATTGGGCTTAACGATTTATCTACATTTTCCAACAGGCCCCTGGCAGCCCAGTAACTAGAGATTGAAATATAGTCATTGGAGTAGAAAGCCAAGAAAAAGTGATGCTCTTGAGCCTTATGTGAGACAAAACTACCATATCCTGCTTCAACTGCTATTATAAGCTATATAACCTGTTTACACATTGCAAGCTAAACTGGCTAAACAGTAAGGTTGATTTTCTATCGAATTGGAATTTTCAAGTGGGCTCAAAAGTCTCGAGAGGTAATGATATATCTCCCAAAATTGAATATATTTGCCTTACCACTGAACCCTTGTTTGTGGTCTCTACCGTCAGACTCCAGCTGCAAATATAATTCAAAACCAAAAACAAATACAAAACACATTCTACAAAATTCAGCTCAGTTCTGTGCTGAAGATGAACTGGAGAAGCCTCTGGGATGAATATAGCTGTGAAACGCCTTAAAGAAGAGAAACTACTTCCAGTTGCCACGATATGATTTCAGAATGATTGAACATGACCTGGTGTTTTGATCACTAACTCTCTGAAAGAAAAATCCCAGTGGACAATTGCACCCACATCTGTACTGTCAATAGCATACAAACATCAGCAATTGAAACTAATAATGTCACCAGATAAAGGCACAAAAAAATCTAATCATTCTTATTTGGGGAAAAAAAATGTTTTTATTTTTGCAAGGCTATCCAGAGCTTTTCATATGTACCATGATACTTTTGTTGCCTCAGCCATGTTTGTGAGCAGTAGTTAAATGCTTTGGGATAATGAGCTTGCCAGTTATTTTGTTCTGAAAACGACTTTGTTTCGTTTGACAAATGACCAATTTACTGGAACACCGAAAGAGAAATCATTTGCTGCAAACATAATGAAAGAGGCTCAAAGTAACCTAAAACTGCAATCTTTAAAGCTAATCCCTGTTTTTCTTTTTCAAATAGACATTCTGAATTCTTTAAAAGTTGTTATGTCACATAAATTCAAATTCAAATTCATTTTTGTCCTGAGGGCAATTACAGCAATTATGTAGCATAAACATACCTACAAACAAAAGGCCTATATTTTTTTTTCTGTAAGAGACGAAGAGAGGAGAGAGGAAGGGAGAAAGTAAAAGACGAAGACACAGAGATAGATTGAGAGAGAGTGAGAGAGAGACAGACAGAGAAATAAAAGCAGCAGAACAAAGGGAAGATGTTGGTGTAAGGTTGAAATGAAACATCACACAGTCTAACAGCTGTTTTCCCTAAATCCAGAATATTCTACACAAAGCCATAAACAGCTAACAGTGGTCACCCTGTACAATTAATTCACTACATCAAGTCTTGCAGGGAACAAAATAAGTCTCTAAATTCTTCTTTCGTTTGGTCTTTTCCCTCATTTTCTTCTCTTCCCCCATTACATTCCCTCTCCTTTTACATCCCTTCGTCTTAGTCGTGTATCCATATTTCTATGCTTTTGCATAACATTTCAAGCGCTGCATTCACATTTAATTCACAGAGGTCCTGGGGGCGAGCTTAAGCAGGTTTTAGACACAACTGCCAATCCACTCATACACCCACCTATCACTGACTGGCGGTGCCATGGGAACACATTTCCTGTTGTGTTTCCTTGTGGATGTTTGTACTGTAGGATATATATAAATATGTATACATATTATATATACACATACATTCACATGTAGAGAAAAATCAGGTGAACACACCAAAAAAAAGAAAAAATTCGATTGACCATTGTTGACCACATTGGCATAATATGAGACGGGATGTGGTGGATCTGGAAGCCTTTTCACTGCAGTGTTTGCAAGCAAAGCAAACATATCAATGTTGATAGAGGCAGTTTCATATGCATGAATGCATCAACAAAACTTGACAATCAGAGTCTGAAATTAATCTTTTGCTTCACTAGCCACACCCTGGTAAACGAAAAATGAATTCTGTCAAAACTAATTGCAAAATCAGTTAGCTGAGGTTTAATTTAAAACTTTTTTTTTGCCCTTACAAAATCAGTCGAGTTTATAATTCATCATGGAGTTAAACCTAAATCAAAATTAAAAGAGAATGTGCACACAAGCACATAGACATATACAAAGGACACACACGCTCGCTCGTGCATGCATGCACGCACGCATGCACGCACACATTTTGAAGTTATATTTGGCAAAGTGTGTGATTAAAGAAGGATTTATTTTTGTTGTTATGGTCAACAGACAACATTAAGGTACCAAAAGTCAATATTTGCCCTATAATGTTTATTGTCCATGATGAAGATATTTCATTACTTCTTTTTTCCTACTTCATCACAAAAAATTAAATGAATATTTTGTTTTATACATGAGGCACTGCCATTACACCATGAGCACGGAGTTTTTACACAAATCAAACCTATGTTTCAGCCATTTTTGAAAATAAAGTACAAAAATAAAAATATATAGAAGTAAAAAGGGGAGTTAGAATGTTTCAGGAAATTGAGTCATACTTAGTAGGGTTAGTGTTTTTACTGGTATGATATAAAATGTTGTCTCACAACCTGTTTAGCGTTAATATATTTATATTTTCTATATTTGGCTTCTGATTCATCAGACATAGAGTTTTTTAATCTGATTGATATATCCAGTCCCTGCCTTGTGCATCGCACAAAATTGGTTCTTCAAAACTTGCAACAGTTCCAAGGAATAATAGTGGCTGTTAAATCCATGGCTCTGGGCATATGAGGCCACTTTCATTCCAATGACATTGTTGCAATGAGTTTCAGTGGTGACATGAAATGCACAATATAAATATTTCATAGTCAGCTGTAATTTAAGAAACTGTTCCTTCATTGCTAGCAGACAATTTGTCAAATTTAAGAAGCGCTAAAGAATCTATATTTGAGACAATCTCAAATATTGCATAACAAATAGAATTATGCACCATTAAATAGTGCTTAATCAAACAAATTTCATATTTGCTTAACAGACTTCCAAAGTATCAGAGCAAACTTAATGCTGTTCGTAAGACTTTTCTTAGTTCTGTAACACCACAGCACCTTTAAAATGACACAAATATTTTAATAGCTGTGGCATAGACATGGGCCACATTTGGGCTGAATAATAATTTCTAGCTGGGTAATGTTTTAATCAGATCATCAGTCGGATCATGATATATATTCATATTTTTAAGAGTAAGCCAAAGGGTGTCCTTAGCTGCACTGGAATAGCCATTTTTTGTGATATAAGCACCGTTAAATATTACTTTGTTAACCAATTTGACTTAAGTTATTCATAATTTCCCTTGGGCTCAACACCCATAAGAGGGGCCAAGGGTATTGGGTGCATTGTGAGTTGGTTGTTGGCTGAAGTGGGTTGACCTTCGCGATCCGACCCTCAGCTGCAGAAGCTGACTCTAAGGACATGGAATGTCACCTCTCTGGGGGAACCCATGTAAGGCAGAGGTTACTACTAGATATAGGCGGACTCACCTCGACGCAAAGCTTTGGCTGTGGAAGCAGTCTCCTTCAGAGTCTCCTTTCTGGAGTTGCCCCCGGTGAGAGGCACCGGGCAGGTGGGGGGAAACTGATTTGCCCCTTACTTAGCGCCTGGATGTTGGGGCTCAACCCCGTAGATAAAAGGCGAGACTCCCTCTGCCTTCAGGTGGCGGGACAGTTTCTGACTGCTGTTTGTGCCTATCCACCCAACAGCATTTCAGACTACCCTATTGGGGCCTCTAGAGAGCACTCCTACCAGGGACTCTCTCCTTCTAATGGGAGACTTCAACGCTCAAGAGGGCAGCGACAGTGAGACCTGAAAGAACGTGATAGGGAGGAACGGCCCCCCAGCTCACAATCCATGTGGTTTTGTGTTACTGGACTTCTGAGCTCGTCATGGACTGCCCATAAAAAATACCGTGTTCAGGCATGAAGGTGTGCATATATGTGCACCTGGCAACAACACACCCCAGACCACGTTTTGATGATCGACTTTGTGATTGCGTCTTCGGACTTGCGGTCACATGTTCCGGACACTCGGGTGAAGAGAGGGGCAGAGCTGTCAACTGATCACCAACTGGTGGTAAGTTGTTTCTGATGGTCAGGATGCCTTTCAGACTTGGTAGACCCAAACATATCATGAGGGTCTATTGGGAACGTCTGGCAGAGTCCCTTGTCAGAAAGAGTTTCAACTACCACCTCCAGCAGAGCTTCAACTACATCCTGGGGGAGGCAGGGGAACATTGAGTCCGAGTGGGCCATATTCCGCGAGGGGGCATGGGAGTTAGCCCAACCACTCTTCATGTGTGTTGTGGACATAGAGAAGGCATTTGACTGTGTCCCACGGGGAATCCTGTGGGGGGTACGGCGGGATATTGGATACTGAAACACGTAAAACTGGCATTTGGTCCTTGTATGATTGGTACTTGGCCCACAATGCCAGTTGTAAGTCTGATTCGCCTCAGGTGAGGGTTGGACTCAATCAGGGCACCGATTCCGTTCATAATCTTTATGGACAGATAATTTTTTGCAGATTATGTGGGTCTGTTGGCTTCATCAGACTGTGATCTCCAGCAATTCGAAGCCAAATGTGAACCGGCTGGGATGAGGATCAGCGCCTCAAAATCTGAAACCATGGTTGTCAGCCAAACCAGGTAGAGTGCCCTCTCCGGGTCAGGGATGAGTTCCCCCCTCAAAGTGGGAGAGTTCAAGAATCTTTGGGTCTTGTTCACGAGTGGGGAAATGATAGAGCAGGAGATCAACAGGTGGATTGGAGCAGCATCGGCAATGACACAGACTCTCAATCGGTCTGACGTGGAGAAGAAGGTCTCTCAATTTACCAGTTGATCTAAGTTACCACCCTCACCTATGGTCATGAGCTGTGGCTAATGACTGAAAGAGCAAAGTCACAGATCCAAGTGGCTAAAATGAGTTTTCTCCCAAGGGTATCCAGGTTCCCGATTAGAGATAGAGAGAGGAGTTCAGCAATACTGGAGGGGCTCAGAGTAGATTTACCGCTCCTCCGCATTGAGAGGAGTCAGATTAGGTGGCTTTGGCATCTGGTCAGAATGCCTGCCGGACACCTCTTGCTAGGTGTTACGGGCTTATCCAACAAAGGATGCCTCGAGGAAGACCCAGGACATTCTGGAGAGACAATCCATCTTGGCTGGCCTGGGAATGCCTCGGGATTTCCCTGAAAAGCTGTACCAAGCAGCCGGGTAGACGGAGGTCTTGGCCTCTTCTCCAGCTGCTGCCCTCGTGAACCAACCCCCATAAGGGGAATAAGATGGATGGATGGATCATTCATAATGCGTTCTACAAAAAATTGTGCCACTCACACTTTGCTTTTTCTGCGTATTTAAGCAACATAAACATTGAAGTGAGGAATAACAATCACCAATAGAGTTTGTGACTTAAATGAGCAATTGCTACATGGTCTACACTGAATTGCTCTTTCATTAGGGGACAGTTTCAAAGTGCTTTACACTGGATTTCAAATTCAACCATTCACACAGGCACTCACATATCAGTGATGGCAGAGCTGCCATACAAGGTGCTAAGCAGAATATTGAACTCTGCTGCAAAGATTGGAAAATATGCAGCCAAAGGAAATGATTAAGACACATTTTTAAGCAGTTTTGTTGTGGGTACTGGCAGAATGACCTATATTCCAGTCTGCAACTTGAACAACAGAATGGTCGCCTGTCACTTTTCTTTCACATACATTTTGCTGAATGCTACGCACTGAACCAAAAAAAACAAAAAGAAAAACTGTATTACAAAAAATGTCTCTGCCCCATTTGACATCAATTCAAAATTAATTTTATTTACATGAATTCCTGTAAGACTGAGCCACTTTTCTCTTTCCTAGTCTTGCAGACACAAACACCCATGGCATATCAGAATCAGATTTTTTTTTATCCATTGCATGAGATTGTGTTCCCCTTCTACATAAACAATATATATAACATATATATAACATATATATATATATTATATAACAATAAATTGCAATAACATCTTTATAATTTTTGAAATAATGGAGGGATACAGACGATGTTGGTCTATGGCGAACCATAATTAGGGGGATGCCGAAAGAAGTAGAAGAGATAACATTATACTGTATATGATATTGTATTACATGTACTCCAAAGTATAGTAAACCATCATTAGCTGGTACCACATAATCTAGGCGCATACAAAAACAGTTTTGTTTAAACTATGAAACCTATAAAAAACTGTGGAACCACAGGTTTGGCTGGTCAGACTACAGTAATTTGAAGACAGGTCAACATCTGTCTTCATCCTGCTTGTCAGGTGGCTTCTAAAACAGACTGATCAGCAGCAGATTACACCATGACATTCATCACTGCCAAATCTGAAATTTCTAAAATGAGGGATTATCACTGAATTGTTTGACAACAGTAAGGTCAAAACAAATCAGAGTGAGCTATCATTGAAGAATTTTTGGTGACACCCTAATTTCATCTACTGTATGTAGACAGTTAACAGCGCTGCAAACCCCACATTAAAAACATTGAATATACTAGGATGATAATTAGATTGTCTGAATAAACATCATAGTTACATTTGTCCAAGTTGAGATAAAGAATGGCAAGGAATGTCTCTGCATCAGCTGAGGTTGGCTGACCAAAGAAAAAATAATGGAGACAGCTATGCTATGCTCTTCCAGGGCTAGTACCTGTAAATTTATCCTCAAGGCCATAGTGGCTTTAAATACCTGATTTATTACGGAGGAAGACAACCAGAAATAGCATTTGTATTGACTTTGTTTCCTGGAACCAAAATACACTTCTTGGATGAGCATGATGCAAGACTAACAGTTTCTCTCTCCACTTAAATAGTAGGGACTGATAATTTCTATCTGAGAAAACATGTTTCTTAAAACATTGATCTGTTACTTGTTGAATGCTGACTCCAACAATGGAGTTAAGTTATACAAAAGACAGAATCTTCCTTTAACAACTGGTGAGTCAAGGGTCAAAGGTGTATTAGGGACTCTGAGGTTCAACCCACCATTTTGCTGGTTATTAGCAGAGATTTCTGTGATTACATAGTATATTCAAGTCCCTCAATGATCTAACAGTATGCAAAGGGAAAACATTCTAAACAATTTATTGTGCACTGAGATTCAGACCAACTCCATAGTTGTTATGGACCCACACATTAAAAATTGCAAAATTAAAAAATTCAATAGGATGGTGGGTTAAAATCGTGATCATCCCAGGAGCAACAATGTACAGTAATAAATGTTAAACTAAGGTAAAAAAAAATCTGTTTAATCGCCCCCCAACAACATAATTTAAAAAACATCTGGACAAGCTTTAAATCCTTGATTATATGATATGATTATACCTGAAATGTGGTGAACATGATTACACTATATTAAACAATTTATGCCTTATCAACAGGAGTAGTTTCATAAAGTATATCTATGACAACCAAAAAAACATAAGGAGTTCTATAGATGCAGTCAAAATTGGGGTTTCGGACAACTAAAGCAAGAAAGTATGTCGGACCGATTTTGCTAAATTCAAACTTTCCCACTTTGAAAATGTCACCTGATACAGTATAAGAATTGTTATTCAGAAAAACAGAAGCATTTAAACTGTATACGACTGGTAGACACTTTGAGGGCTCATATTTATGACCCACAGCACTCTGACAGGTTTTGAATGTGCAGGATTACTATTTTATGTGTCTTGAAAGTTAATTAAAACAAAAAATATAGTCACAGTCGAACTATAGTGACTGCTGATAGAGTACAATTGTGGTCTCTGAGAACTTGAGCATAGAAGTGTTGCATTTAAAGTTTTTAACAATTTTGTTTCTTCATTGGACTGACGCTCGTGCACTTAAGGTCATAATCTCGACGTTTGGTAAAATGTCATCTTCTTGATCATAAATTTTCATGAGTTTTCCGTTGATAGTGATTGTTTCTTAGAAAGGGACACAATATAATACAAAGAAAGCCTTATAATGGTATTGCCAGTATAGCTATAGATAGCTAAACATTAATATTTCAAAGCCTTATTGAGTCACCAACATCAATAACAGTTCTCTCAACTTAATTTAAAAGTAGTCAGACCCCTTTCACAAAATTCTGACATAGGCAATAAAAGGTATAATTGATGATGTTTATCAGGGGTTCTCTTAATGGAACCAAGCTGTTAGTGGTGTTATTATTTATACCAGTGCATTTCCAGGAGTGACAAAATCATCCATCAAGTGTCCAAAAAAAGCATAGCAGGAGCCCAGGAGAAAAAAATATTAAAATTAGCACCTCTTCTTTTTCCTCCTGGCAACTGAGCTCAAGCAGACAAGTATGTCTAGTATGAGAGAGTATCAAAATATTTTAGTAAAAGTTGAGGTTTTTTGATATAAAGTCAGTTTGATAAATTAAGAATAAGATTTAGCTCAGAGTAAACTTTATTTTTTCTGTCTTGTAAAGGTGACATGAGCTGACAGAAAAGTAAAATGTGGATATAAATCTCAGATGTGTTACCTTTTAATTGAAATCCTTTGCAGATTTGAGTGCAATACCAAAATAAAATGTGGTAATGCAGTAATACAGTAACATTAAGGGAAAAAACTGGGTCCATAGTCATGCAGATGATTATATTTTAAACCAATGCAATTAGTCAGGCTGGCATTATTTCTGGATTAAGTACAGATAATCCTTCTATCAGATGTTTAAACTCATAAGCAAAAATGGTGTACATTTACTCTTTTCTGTATTAAAGCATTGTTTTTCTCACCTAAACATAGGGGCAAGTGTTAATTTTCCCTCACTCACTTTTACCTTTGTTCTAACACTTTCGGTTGCTAATAAAATATTAGCAAATAACTTGTTTTTGTTTTTTTGTTTTTTTCTCGAATTAAATCATATATTAAAAATGTGCCAGGCTTTATCCCTATTTAACTTGAACACAGCTAGACAATGTTAAGAGACATTACAGAATTTGAATACAGTAAGGCTTTTGCCTGTGTAGTGGATAATTGCCTCTCAGATGCCCTCCAAAAGAAGGTCGAACCAATGTAAGAAAGATTCATTAACAACAAACTCCTTGAACATCAGTGAAGATTGTGTCACTAAACAAACAAAAAAATTATACTCACCCGCTGAGCACAACTATGAAATCCATGACATTCCAGCCATTTCTCAGGTAGGACCCTTTATGAAAAACAAAACCGAGAGCCACCAGCTTGATTCCTGCCTCAAAGCAAAAGATTCCAATAAAGTATGGCTCGGTCTTCTCCTGCAGAAATAACCACAGGTCAGCAGTGTATTGGAGTGAACAAATTACTGTAATATTAGTCTTGAACAAGAATGTCAAAACAATAATCTGTAGGTTGCAATGTGTGGAAACACAAAAACCTGCAATTATAATAATGTATACTTTTTTAATCCCTGTGAGGAAATTTGTTCTCTGCATTTAACCCGTCATGGATAAACCATGAGCAGTTGGCAAGCCGTCTAGTAGCGCCAGGGGAGCAGTTAGGGTTTGAGTGTCTTGCTCAACAATACTTCGACACACGAGGAAGAGCTGGGAATGGAACCAGGGATGTTTGGTTCCAAGGACAATTGCTCTACCTCCTGCACCACGCCGCCCCAATTACAGACTATGTTCTTCTCACAAATAAATGGGCGTGTGTGTATGTGTGTAAGTCCAGGACAGGAAACTAAATGTAGCAACCCTAGGATACATAATATTTGTAATCAATTAATAAATAATATTCAATTGGTGTAAACTGTATTACTGTCCAAGTATATCCAGAGTATTACAACCAAGGAACCTGAATGGACAAATAAAGCTATACATGCTATTTTAACTGATAAGGACATTGAATAGTTTCTTGACAGTCCTTTGTTGACTCATGTAGTTTAATGTTGGTGTGATGGGAAATTCCTCAGTCTGGTTTGTTTTCTATCCCTAGCAGATCTCACAATGATAGTGCTCTTTCAACATCTATTTTGCTGGTGTGAAAATGATTTAACCTCACCAGTCTCTTTGCCATAGGGGTTTTATCCTCTCCAGGGAGATGCTGCTCCAAGGCCAAGACAACACAGTTGGCAGTAATTGTTGCCAGGATCATATACTCAAACGGTGTATAGACCAAAAAGTCAAGGGATATACTCACAACATAACACATTGAAAACATTTAAAGGCAAAGAAGAATTTATCTCATCATGGATATGTACAATATCAAAAATATATATATTTTAGGAAATGTATATGTCAAACAATTCATGGCACAAACAAGTTGACTCGTGAGGTTAAAGAACACATTTCTACAGACAGGAATGAAGGCAATGTATCCAATTTTGTGACACCACTGTTGATAATGGTATTGTGGATTTTTCAAAAAATCAATAGGTTTTGACAAATTTTATACACCGTTTTACTGCCTAAATTGATTTGAAAAGCATTAAGTCAGATTTTCATATAATATTTGGTGAATGATTTGAAATATCAGATGAAAATGCATTTTCAACTGTTCTCACAGTTTACATTGTAATGCAGGACAAATATGAGGATACATTTGTATGACATTCAACTTTACAAACTTAAGCATTCACTGTGATCCAGTGCTTTTAAATGTCATATGTACTTTTCAATATCGTTCAGCCTTACCATTACTAACATCCAGCCATCCATTATCTACTGCTTTTCCTGCATTTAGGGTTGTGGGGATGCTGGAGCCTATCCCAGCTGTCATTGGGTGAAAGGTGACCAGTTCAGGGTGTACACACTGCCACACTGGCAGTGGATTGCAGGGCCACATATGGGACAGACAACCATTCACTCTCTCATTCACACATCTGGGCAATTTTTTCCAATTTTATACCATTACTAACAGTAGGCACAATATTGTTAGCACCAAAAATAGATTATAAAAGATTCTGCATATCTTCGCATGTAGAATTGAGCAAGGATTTGTAGATAGAAAAGAAATCTGGAGAGATTGATGATTAAATGACAGGTGCATTATGATGTGATTCAGATTCTCTTGTATGGAAGAAATCTGTTAGAGAAATTGCAGTATCCATGGCAACCCATCTTTAAAAGTGCTTTTCATGAGAGTGGAAGAGAACAGGTTAGGGGGGGAGTGAGTGCTGTGGAGTCACCTTGGACTTACTGCACAATACAAAACTAAGGCTTACTTCTTGTAAGACTTTTGGCTGCTTACTGCTCCAACTGACTACATAGGACAAAACAAAATATTTAAACTTGTCAGATTACCAATTTATCAGTCAAACTTATCTTAAATCTTGCTATTAAAGAAAAGAAACTTGGCACAAACAATGCCTGGAAGTGATCTTAATTAAATGAGAAAAAAAATCAAGTGTGAATTAAAAGAAATATAAATATAAATCATTTATACGAAATTCAAAATTCAGCCATGCTATTTTCATTTTTTAAATTATTTCTTTGGACAGATGGTAAACTTGGTGTGTTTGAAAACATCATCTTTGACAATGTGAAACTGTGATTGTTATCCATCATAATAAACAAAATGAAAAAAAATGTTTGAGAATATCTTTCAAATTTAGACTATTTCACATTTTTTCAAAGCCTTTCAATAAGTGACTGCAATGTCAAAGAGGTGTATGTAATACATATTTTAGTTGCAGGACTGGAGTCACAAATTTCTTAGGGCCACAACCCTCCTCCAAATGACAATTTTTCAGTTCATCCACATGCATGAAACATTTACATGAATATCTAGAACATGATGACCTCTTTTAATTCAGGATTTTCCATCAAAACTATCTAAATAGTACACTAACAAACAATAACGTTAAGTTTGAAAGAAGATGACCAATAGGACATATAAATCCACTTTCAATTCTATTTATACTGCTATTATTGAAAATACAATTGCAAAGATCAACACATCTTGCCGTGGTTCCGTGCATTTTTTAGATAATGAATGGACTGATCAGAAAAAAAATCTTGCTCAATAGAGGAAAAAAAATTATCACTTAAATCACTGAAATGGCAGATGTGGTCAGTCATTTTCCAATTGAAAAGACATGGTAAGCATTCATTCCAGCAAAAATATCTGGTTCCATAGGCAGTCTGTGGGTGAAGAGAATTCCCTTCACCGTCAGATTACACATTTATTTAAAGGACTTGCATATTTCCAAAATCAGCTATTTCAAGTTTGACAAGTGCACAAGTTTCACTCAAAATATGACTTATCTGCCGTTATTAGGTTGTTTTGTTGTTTTTAAATGTCCTTTTTTTTACTGTGAGATTATTATTTCTTATATGGGTGGGGAAACAGGGCAGTGTGAGAAATTAGGCAATATGGTCCATATTGAGAGACAAAGTGTGAATGTGTCTTTTTACTCAACATCAGTGCCTTGGGGAATTGCACAAACTCCATAAAAGAAACTTAATTTTTTTGCTTGGGTCCACAGTTGTGTGTGCTAAAGTATGTGTGAATATATGTGCCTCAACACTTGTATGTGCTTTCAGTCCCTTGGAGTTCCCATGAGGGATCCACTCCTTGATATTAATGTTCCTGCTTTGAGTGAAATGGGGTCAGTGACTCACAGAGGAGTGCTGAGACGGACGCCTCTGGGACCCAAACTGATTCACATTGACAAGTTCACATTGTTGCTGCAGAAAGTGGCTGAAAATAGCTTGAGTGAAATAATTAATATATTTCCCCGATTCTGTCAATACCTCTTGGCTGATATCCTGTCTTCCAGTGGCCGAGCAGGTATTAGCCTGTTTGGGTCAAATACATTCAGACTTATTTAGAACATATTTATAAACTGTTCTGCCCTTCATCTTTCACCAGTTCTATCAATTGTAGGGCACTTGTTTGGAATGAACACAGAGAGGAAAAATGTAAAGCAGCACAACTGAGAGAGTTTGAGGAAAACTTGAGGAAAACCAAAGATCCTGAATCTGCTTTATCTAAAAATATACTAATCTGTCAAGTATAAGAAAAAAGTTTAACTGACTTCTGTGAGATCAGCAACATTTACAGTGTTTTCATTTACTTAGTTAATTACATGAGCATTCATCTGAAGCAAAATATTTACATGACCGAAATTGAGCTGAGAAAATGGGCTTCAGCTGCTATTTTGCTTAAAAGAATGAATCGAACCTCCTTTGCCGATAGTATAAAATATTTTGTAAAAGTACTTCTTTGTTGAGACCTTCCAAGGAGCACTTTCTGAATAATTTTTATTAGCCCTTGAATAAACTGAGCCTTGTAGTGCAGAGGCAACACTAATGGAAATAAGTTTTGAGAATCCTAATCAAAGACAATAAGATGAGTTTGTGCAGCATCAAGTAATCAAATCTAAATGTTGTTATGAAATTATAAATGTTTTCAGTTAAACTTATTGCTCTTGGACAAGAAACTTGTTCATTTCCCTCAGTAAATACTGCCATGTGTTGTTGATACAGCCCACAATCCAACACAGTACAACTGGCCAGTTCTCTCCCACATACCTCTGCTATTATGTTACAGACAATCACACAGCCAAGTTGCCATTGGCCAACAAGTCTTGACCACTCGCCCTACTCCCACTCACCCACAGAGCCAATGGTAAAACAAGTATGGGAGAATGGCATCCCACACAAAAGGGAATGTAAAGCAGGATGAATAGCGGTTAGATATGTTAACTGGATAGTGAGCTGTGAATGTGGCTAAGGTGTATTATATTTTAAACTAAAATAAGGGGAAGTTTCAGGAGAACATGTTGCACAAGTGATTGTGTGTGTGACCTGAGTTTGGTGAGGTTACTGTGAATGCATATGGCCTACATTCTGTCTCCAGGCCATATGAATTTACTGGAAAACCATAGCAAGATAGTGCTGGCCGATGCGGCAGAAAGGAGAGAAATGTTGGCTGGTTGATTTGAACTGACTCCTACACATGACCAGGTTCATATTCCAATGAGCACTGAGGCAGCAGCAATGTGCCTACATGCCACCCCCACATTGAGCAGAGCTGCTTCTAATGATCACCACATGCTTACTTCCTATCTTCTGCCAGCAGTGGAGCACATGTAGGATAAAACTACAAGCACACCCCTTCAGACACGCACGCATACACCCATGACTCAGGCATATTTGTGTGGACCCATCATTACAAGTTTTTATTTCTAACATTTAAAAGGTCACTGTCAACTAAAACAGCACTTACGATAATCATAAGACCTGTTCTAATATAGAGTGTATTTCAGATTGTGACAAAGTAAAAGCTCGAAATAACAAGGAATTAACGCATGTAAATGTTTACCGATCACAGAATCAGCTTGGGGTCGGGGGGATCCTAAAAACGAAATGTGAAAAACCATGTAAAATAAATGTGCAATTCCCTATGTTTTACTCATAATGGCACTTCATACAGAAGTAATGCACTTCGCCCGCTGTTTGGCGCTGTCCGAGGTGCTGAACACACCGCGGCTCAAAGCACACTAAACTTTGTATACACCAACTTGGGTTAAAGGATATGGCCACTCGATGATTCGCCGCGCGTATTTCCTGATGATGTTATCCTCTGCGAATATAAAGAGCGACCTGTTGACGGTGAGGCAGTTCTGCCGGTGGGGGACGGGGTTGTACAGAGCCATAGTTCGGGCCCGCTGTGCCTTGGCTTGTTTCATAGACGCTGTCAGTCCCGCCGCCTCCTGCCCGTCCCCACCGCCTTCCAAGTCTCCTTCCCCGGAGTCCATAGTGCTGGGAGCGGACTCGTCTCCGAATCGAGCCATTCTGCAAGAGATGAGGAGAGCGTCGCCTTCAACGGTTTCACTTAGGACGACTTCTATTGTTCAAAACAAAGACAGCTTTAAAGCGCCAAGATTCCCCTGGCCGTTGCAGTCGCTTAGCACTCCACATCCGCAAGAAATAACCCCTCAGTTGGCGTATGCTTTACTAAAATGTCGGTTGAGGCGCACAGGTTTGGAAAAACCCAGCGTGTCCGTTATCCCATCAGTTAAAACAGCGCGGTACGATCAGTTCTGAGCAACTTTTACCGTGAGAGGAGCGCCTCCAAACTCGAGCAGCGACTGGCGAAAACAGATCCACCAAGTTAACCTTGAAATTTCCGATCAAAATCCGATGCACTTTCGATCTGACACGCCGGGAGCTGTGTGATCAAACACCAAGCTGGGTTTTTTAGATACAAGGATCCAGAGAAAGTCTTCGCAAACTTTACGCATGTCATCCACTAGTCAAACGGAAGATCTCGAAAAAAAACAAAACAACAACAATCGATCAAATACTTAAAAAAAAAAAAAGAAATCCGGTGTAAGCGCGTTAGCTCAGTCTGTCGTCAGTCAAAAATGCTTGAATTTCCGTATGAGACGTGACTTCCGATCACCTGCTGGTAAACTTATCTCGCAACCGGGAGGGCATAAGCACCAGTAGCACCCTCCCACATTATTTCATGACCGCGCTTTCAAAATCGAACTGAATGAGAGCTGGAGAAGAGGAGGGACATATATTTAGTTACCATAGCAATTGGAGTTTGTTGAGTGAGAGTGACGATTTTTTTCATCTGCTATATACAGTGGACTGCGTGGACAGTGCAAAACAATTACATAACGATGTTTGTGGGCTCTCAAGCAAGGGGGAGGGGGGGTGTGTGAAAATATATTTAACATTTGTGCCAGAAGCAAATAAAGGAAAAGGAAAAATGGCAATAAATAAGTGGAGCGGAAATCCAGCCGTCTGATATCTCTGTGTAATTTATAGTGAAGCTTCAATTATTTCCTTTGTTAAATTTGGAGTTCACCAACCGATAGTCAGCAAGCACTGTCATTTTCGTTAATGGAAAAAGACTTGTACTATTAAAACATTTAAAAACTAGGCCATTGTGCTAATATTGGAGTAAAAGTCAGGCGTAAAAATAGAGCATGAAATAGATCTTAGGGCTGCTCCCTTTTTAGGGAGTAAAGAAGAAAGCCGGGTCTTTTTCTCTTTCAGTGCCACAAGTGAGACCTCATTAGGCAACTGGGATCTCTCACTCCATCTGCTACTCTCCCCCCTTCCGCAGTGTTCCCTGAAGATGACCACTTCAGCCCCCAAAGACATGACATTATTCAGTTGTTGCTTGCCTTGTGCTGGGGAAACGCTAAGTGCAATCATTAGGTTAGAATCAACCGCAGAATTAGCCCTATTGATATCCTGACACAATTATCCCTCTCTGCTGTAGATGGACAATTGAGCAGCTCAATGCAGGTGTTGTAATATGCACATGGGTGGCCTCTAACAGTTCAAACTGGAGGAGATTGTGAAAGCTGCCAAGAGACTGACATTTTTTTGCTTGGCAAACGAGTAGAAATCTGAGGGAGAAGATAAAGGATTTCTAAAAAGGATCTATGAATAAGTCCCTTCAAAAACTGTTGACTCCTCTCACTCATCTGCATAAAACTACTCTGTAATATACAGGTGATGCACTGCAAAATCTATTAACATACCTCCCAAACACCTTACCTTACCTTTACTTGTTTCCTACTTAAAGAACCTTGCATAAGCACTCATTACAAAGAAATATAATCTTCATTGCCAAACAAAAATATTTGTCCATCCCTGCAAACAGTGAATCTCTTGCTCTGCCTCTCGCTCTCTCTATGCTGTTGTTTCCATAGCGACATAGCTCTGTTGAATTCCCGGTCCATTCTTTTCATTTCTGCCAACAAAAGCCATGTTTCACAAAAGAGCAACCTCTTCCTACTGAAGATCGCCTTCCCCTGACAAACACATGCACAAACAAACACCTCTCAATCATTGAACATTACTGAGGGGCAAACTTGAGAATTCTATTCAGCTATCATCCACCATACTGTGCCAAGGACCAGATGCAGACTTGCCTGCTTTAAGACCGCTTGGCTATTCGTTTCCCCATGCTTGCAGCCTACCCAAAGGGTTCTGAAAATAGCTTTGTAAAACATATCATGGGGAAAAAAAGGAGAAAAGCTCCCGCCAAACTTAATAATTAAGCCAAATTTTGACTGTGATAAAGTACTGAGAACTCCTTTTATTCAGCACGAAGAAGATAAAGGGAGGTTGCAGGTGAAATGCAAGTTAAAACGTTAATGGGGTACTTTGTGCCAGAACTCTGAAGAGCATTTATATAATTGCAGAGTGCCTTTCACCCAACACTGACTCAAGTGGTTTTAGCATTTTATTTTTCTCTCTGTTTCCTAGCAACAGACATCCTCCAGTACTGAGTTATGTGGGTTTAATTTGACCAATAACTACCGTTCATATCAGTCCTATCTGCTGGGACAATTTATGTTCAACAGAGGAGTTATGGCTGGAATGCAAGGTATTGAAATTTGCACAATATACTTAATTATTTCATAAACATCAAATAAAAGTTCAGTTTGTGAGGAACAGATGGTCTTCTTCTTAGAAATTAAAAAGTATAATCCATCAACTTGCACCTTGTTGATTACTGGTTTCAGTTTTGCTCATTTGGGTTTGCAGGAGGGAACGAGTGCTCAAACTCAAATGCTGGGCTCCAAAAGCATCTCATAGTACTCCCCTGCTGTTCCTCTACTATGATTCCCTAGCGTCCCCTAATGGACAAATAATCACATTGCATCTATTGTTCTGAAGTCATCGAGCCCTCTTGCTGTGTTTCTGATAATCCGTGTGTATGGTGTGCTATAGCTTCTCATGCCACCAGCCCCCTACAGACTGGCTCAAAATTGTACGCGCACGGCTGCAATCAGGAAAGAGCAGTCAGCTCTTGAGTTTACGAACATGTAAGTGCAACCAAAACAGAGAATGCCAAGTGGATTATGAGTGGATGTTGGAGGTACAGTAGAGTAAAGAGAAAGTGAGGGTCTCGGGGGAAGGGGGGGCGCTTGTTGGTGTGTTGGTGGGTCTGGTGATATGCTGATGGAGTACCTCTTCGCACTCGAGTGGTGAGAAGCAGATAATCAGGGCAATGTGGCTGTGGAGTTCAAAAGTTCATTGGCAAGTACTCTCGGCTCCTCCATTAATAACAAAATCCAGCATCTGATTACGGTCAACCACAACCACCAGAGTTATATAGACATAAATAAAATAAAATTAACTTAGAATCTTCCCAGTAAAAGAAGTCGGAACTGGCTGAGTGATTCATTGCTGCAATGATTAATAATGCTTGCATCAAAAGCCTGCATTGCTTCTATTTAGCATCCTCTCAAAAAGATTTTTTGCAGCGAGAAAAACATAAAATATCATATTTATAACCTGATGGCAACTCAACTCAGTTGGATCATAAACCTAATCATGATATTCTTTAAATGTTCATTTTAAACCATACATAAAGCATATTCGAAAACAAGGTGAGGAGAGACTAATACTGATTGAATGTCAACAAATCAATGTGGGGAAAAGAAAACAGGCCCTTCGCTTGCTGATCTGTTAAGAGGATCACAGTCACTGCGCCATTTTCTATATGGACTATCAGCCATACACGACAATATAACTTTGCTAAATGTCAGTTTAGTGGCAGCACAGTAGTGCAAGGGTTGCCACACCCAATTCACAGCAAAAAGGTCACTGATTTGATTCTAGTGTACAATAGGCTCATTTCAGTTTGGAGTCTGCAGGTTTTGCCTTTGGAGGGGGGGTCTTCCCTGGGATCTCCTGTTTCCTCAAGTAGTCTGAAATGATACGGTTATGGGAAGATTCTAAACCGTCCATAGGTGTTAATAGTTGTATGTCTCTGTCAGTAGCATCAACAGTGAACGGTGACCTGTCCAGGATGAACCCACCTCCTGCCAATGTCAGCTGGGATTGGCTCTAGGACTCTTGCTAACTTGCATACACGAAATAATACGTGAAAACAATGAACGAATGAGAGCTAGATCTTCAGTATTGTCAGGATACATTTTTGGTAATTTCTTGATTATCTTTTGATGTCATTTACTTGTAATTTGTCGATGGAACAATAACAATTAGCAAATTACAAATATGTAGCTAAATAAATGAAGAATGCCACTGATGAAAAACACAGCAATAAAAGTATTTACACCGAAAATACCTATTCAAAAGAAACATTTTACTCATATTAGGGTAATTTCTTGATATAGTATAATCATTGAAAAAGATGTAATTTTTTATTACTTACAACCTTTTAATTTGTATCAAGCAATCCCCTGGTTGTAACTAAATTATAGTTTCAGAGCCCCTGTATGTAAATTATGATAACTAACCAAGGCGGGATCCCAGCCGTTGCAACACCAGTGAATATGTTTACAGTGCAAAACATTAATAGTTGTTAGAATAAACAATGATCAATGATTAACCATGACCTGGATGACCTGGATGTTGATAAATCGAGTCATTCAAATCCGTTAGGTTACTTTAAATCATCATAAAATTGTATTTGATAGCTTTCTGTATCCTGCTTCTTATGTCTGATGTGTCCACTAAACACAGTGGGTGTGGAGAGAAACATAGTGGGCAAGGGTTCAGAGTGGATATGGTCCATGGTTATTTTTACAATGATTGACATCTGTCACATGACCTATACAACCTTCAGAGCTCTTTTATCAATTAATTAGTGGAGCGTTTGTCTAAATGGGGATGCGCTGTCTTATACTATGTACCTCCTTCCTTGTTAAATCAATATTTCTTGTGTTTCTTTTTTTTTCTTTAAAACCCTTTGACCCAAAATAGAAGACAAACCACTGCTCAATTTAAAATTCATTTCAACCTGTTACCACACGCACTTGGTCAATAGCATGGACCATTAGGGGCATTTTACTAATCCGATTAATCCCAAAATAAAGAAATTCATTTGGTGTGCCTCGGCTATAAGTGCATTTCAGACAATGAATAAGCCAATGCTTAATATTGAAATATTTCAAAAAGCCTAGTTGAAAGCAAAGCTCTGTGGCTCGCCACTCTGTGTTTGTGATGACAAATCCAAAGTGGTTCAACAAGTTGAAAAGTTATACAGCGCATGCTGTATTCTTACACTGGTAATTTCATCCTCCTCCGTGTTATCATCTCAATGCAACACAATTTGAAAGAAACCTCTTGCCTCTGAATCTTTTTTATACTTACTCCCACTCCTTCCTGCGGGCTTGGGGTGTGCTCTGGATTTTGTGAGCTTGGTGAGCCATGATGATGTCCTTCTGCTCCACCAGTCCACCACGCCGCCGTAATATACTGTGGGGGCTCAGAGACCCTGAACCCTGATCAGAATCTTCTCGAGCACAAGACACATCAAAGCTTGCTGCTCGAGTGGGCAGCTCCAGGTACTCATGGGAGGCATGAGGGACCTGGAGTGAGCAGGAGCGGGCTCCTTGTACCAGGCCGGGACGAATAGTAGAGCTGGGCATCTTCCAAGCTTCAGGCTCGGGGAGGGACAAGGAGGACTGGACATGCTGGGGCCCACCTGGGCCACAACTGGTTGGAGAATTGAGTTTGGGTGGGAGGAAAAGGGACTGATGTGAACTGGTAAGCATGTTGACGGAGGTTGGAAGTTGGCCTTTTCACCATAATGCTAAATTTGGAAAGAAAGAAGGAAGAGGGAAAAGAATGATAAATAAAATGTCTTTACAGTCACTTACAAGGCTGTACAGAGATGCAGTTTGCTGCTCTGCCTGATATAACACCAATCCATCTAATGTGTAATCATTGTAAATAAGCAAGGTAGTTAGGCTGCCTTTGAAGGAATAACAAATGTATTTTTTGTCTTACTATAATAGCTAGTACTGACAGTTGAAAGAAAAATAAATATTCATTAATTGCAATGTTAGATTAAAGTGAACTAAAATGTTCTGTATACTTACATGTGATTGCTGGAAATAAAAATTTTGGTACCTTGGACCAGAGGTAGACTAGCTATTTTTACCCCAAAAGCTAATTGGCTGCAGCCCTTCGTGTCATATTTTTTGTGTCCAAGTGAGACTGTTATTAGTTTTCAGTTATTCCTGCTCGAGCACTTCTTAACCTGTCAATTTCAAGGATAACAAATATTCACTCTGGGGTTCTCAGCAGTCATAGTTCCATTGGTTTTGTGTGAAAAAACTTTGAAATTTTAACAAATGAAATGATATTTTACAAAAAAACCTACAGCTGCAGCAAGTTTTTGATTTCGTAATATGCGATATTGTTTAAAATTAATGTGAGCAGATGAATATGATGGGCTTCTACTAATTTGGTTTGATGTTATTATAACAAATGTTATATTTGTGGTACTAGGAGGAGAACATTTTTTTAAAGCTAAACTTAATGTAAACTAATAAGACGTACGGTACAAAAGGATGACATTTTCCTGGAATAAGAAATACCTTTCCAGATAAATATTTAGCTTAAATTTGATGTAAAGGCATATTCTCATTTGCAACCAAGTCCACCTGAGTTTTGGATTCAAGCATTGCTTTGCAGACACTCATGCAAGTGTAAGCCGAGCATGAGGGTCTAGAAAAATGGGAAGGTCGAGGACCCCGGGAGCATTATCAAAAAGAAACTGAAACACAGACCATAACTTCGATGGTCAATCCTTATCAGTCTTTTTGTTTCCAGAAAAACACAACATAAAGAACTGAAGAAGACTTAACAACAATTGATCATGACCTGGATAACTGACAATGTTCACAGAGAAATATATACCAGCTACATCATTATCCTGTTGCTGATTTCATTGCCCCCCAAAATACCTGTGGCTTGCACAAGAAGGGCAAAATCAAAAAATCACATGTTTGAGACAAGCCAGACAGAGACAGACTAAAATGGGCCGTTACCATTGAACAGGAGCTGAAAAGGAGATGTACGAGTGTGGGAGAGCTGAAGCAAAGGCATAGTGACTCACTCATCATCAGTAAAGCTCCTCAGACATGAACTGGAGACAGTCTCAGTTGCGCTCTGCCCTCAGCCACACAACCTGTCTGAAAACCCAGGGAGGCTGCAAGGTTCCCACCGGTGGTCTGGTCAGCACCACTTCGTAGTGGGCTGTCTCTGATTTCCCCACAGTCATGGGAAGTTCATGAATGTGAAAAAAAAAAAAAAATTAAATGTCAAGTGATATCAAGAGGTACCCATTGAAAACAACAGACGGCATCCATCATTGATGGATGAGTCGTTTAAAATCAATGTGAATGGAAGTGAAGTAGCGCTGACCGCCACGAAGGCTTAAGCCTCACAGCACCTTCTCAGCAAGTTAGATCCCACTTACTTAATCGTTTACGGAGACATTAAATCAAAATAGAACTTCAACCTTTTTTTCCCCTAAACGACGGCTTAGAAAAAAAAAACCCGCGCACACACGCAAATTATGAGAACCCGTAATCCTTTGTCGTCCACTTTGACCAATTGAGGATAATCACGGCGGAATTCATTCTGAATAAGTGGCTTAAAACGCTCAAAAAATCACCTGAGACAAATTACTGCGCAAAGGGAAATAAAACAAACATAATAGTTCCAGAACTAATACAATTAAAAACCATTGTTTGTTTGTTGTTGTTGTTTACCTTAAGGAAACGCGCGTTCCTTTGCCGGCCTGGAGCGTCGACCGGGCGGATCTTAAATCGAGCCGCCTCTCAGTCCCAGTTGAAAGATCTGAGGATGATTTCGAGAGGGTTCTTTGAGTGATGATTCCCCGCTGTATGGCTAAAAATACCGCGGATGGAAGGGAGCCAGAGGAGTGTGCCACGGATGAACGTAAACAGGATCGAAGCGAGGTACTACAATCCAAGGCATTTTCTGCTTCTGCTGCCGCCTCACTCAGCTAGTGGAGGGAGGTCTGCTGAAACTTCTGTGAATGACTGCTCTCGTGTCTTGTTCTTGTTGTTCTTTTGCAGCGAAGAGAAGTTTGGGTTTATATATTTTTTGTTACTTGTCCCTGAGCTCAAATGAGATGCCACAGGTTTCTCATGTGCGCGCGTATGTGTGAGAGAGAGCCTAGAGAGCAAACACTGACTCAGATTATTTGCCACTAGATGGTGGACTCCAGTCACACAGAACTGCATTACACACGTTCACAATTAAAGGGAAGATTCACGCCAAATCGTGACACCCACAATGAAGTTGGCGTTTTTTGAATATGCAGATACATAATCTTAGTCATACAGGGACGGACTAGACATTCTTATGGTGATAACTAAGCTTAATTAAAACAAACAAACAGAAAACGGTATGTCAACAGCAATGTTTCCATACCAAATATATAAATAAATAAAGGCCCCGCTCCACCAGACAATCCACAGAGCTTGTGGGCAGTGCCTTGAGGAACAGTTTTTCTTTCGGCCAAGGTACACCCCCAACCGTCTGCACAAAAATTTCTCACAAGGAAGGGCACTATGGTGAGTAAACAAGTCATGCTTTGGCGCTTTTGGATGAATGATTTTTTTTTTTTTTTCTCAGCAAATGAGACCATGAGGCAGACAACATGATCCAACACCTTTGTCTTCATGTGTCACGTTTTGGTAAAGCGGCACTTAAATCTAAACATGTGTGTTTATATTCTTCAAGGAAATGAAAATGCTGGATGCCCTCTGTTCGTTTGGGCAAGTGCTGAAACATTTGGAACTCAGTTGTTTCTGAATTGGACAAAGAGATGTCAGTCCTTTTAAATCTTTGTGTTTCTGTGTGTGAGTTTCTTTCTTCTGTAAAAGGAGGCTATGAAATGCAAACACTTTCTAATGCCAGGAGTTAACATACTTGCATTCCCTGGAACGAAAAGGTGGTGGAGACCAGTTTTCTACCAAACGCAGTAGAAGGAAAGGACTGTTTAATATATACCAGATATAATACAGGGGTTGCTTGCTATTAAGGTTGATGTTACCTTTGAATTGTGTGTGCTGATCTTGCATGCACCTCACTAAGGGTTGTCTCTATAATGAACAAATTCATAGCCCAGCCTTGTCCATTCAGTATCCTTGAATCAACAAGCAATGTGTGTAATTTCTACTCCATTGTGAAATAAATATGCAAGGAAGAAAAAAATATGCAAGTCTCTTGATTTAGCACAAGTATTACGATTTGCTCATCTAGGGTGATAGAGATTTGATTCCTGAAAATGTTATTTCTGCTGATAAATTCACATGTGATTATGTCATTGTGGTACTGATGTGAAACAGACATGGAGTAAATAGTGTCATTTCAGAGCACCGATAGAAATAGATGGATGAAACCAGATGTGTTTCACAGTGTAAAGCAGCATTGCTTCCATTTACAGATTTTTTGGGGGGTAACATTGTCTGAACATGTCTGACAGAGGTTTGGAACTCTTATACAGCTGTGGTATCTACAAAAACATGCAGCTCGTGACATTATTTTAGATATAAATGTCTTTCCTTTAAAAATGAATTCCCTGATGTTTTTTAACTCCCTATTGCTCTGAGAAGAATTTTTTTCAATGTACAATTTTTTCATCAAATGTTTCCCATTTTGTATGTTTGTTGTCTGTATATTTGACTCAAAGACTTCGAAATAAATATCACAAATTCTGCTCATTGGCCATCTCTTACAATCCAATTCTCACGCACAGAGATCCTGTAGATTGTAGAATCAAGAAGAGAACACAAAGAAGACCCGGGAGGGCTCTAAATCGATGATTGATAGATAATTCCAAAATGTGTGGATCAGTGACTATCTGAATAGCTGGTCTTTTTTTCTTTTCCAATGATACAGTTACAAGCTATTCAAATTATTTTTAGAATTGATACGTCACGTGCTGTTCACGTCTGTCTTTCTTGAGACCTCTTTTTAAAAAACAAAACAAAAAAACCTCAGTATTTAAGTTTAACTGTACGTCTACAGTATGACGCTAAAAAAATGGACGAAAATACCTTTTCAGTGATTAAAAGAGGACGAACATACTCTGTGCGCTTAATTAAGAGGCCAGTCGTGTTCATCTCAACCAACTTGTTCCCTGAGCGCAGGGAGGTGTCACAATAGCAGTGGGATTGAGGGCAGTGCAGAAACCATCTGCTACCAACACAGGGAAGTAAATGAAGACTTCAAATCCAAACTCACCTTCATACAGTGACTCTCCATTGGAACCACTTAAATATTACTTTGAAAAGGCTGTTCATGTCATTTTCTTCATCAGAATTATATTTTTGCACACTACGCCTCTCTCTCACTCAACGTCCCCTCAAGTGCTGCGTTTTTAGAAATCCCTGCTAATTAAACAGATCTCTGCACTGCAGTATGTATCATCAGACATGGATTATCTCGCATGAGGATTCTTTCACAGGATGATCCAAAAGTTATTTTTTGTGTTTCATTTTCCTGCGTTGAGAATAAATATGGATTTATTTAATTTTAAAAGATGATTGCTGTCCTATCAGGTGCATTAATACAGATACACATCAAGCAGAGATACCAAGCAGAGTAACTAAAATCCAATGACGAAAAACATTCTGTTTCTTGGGGCGGGAACCTTAATTTTAAGTTCAACACTTTGTAATCTTTTTTTTTTGAAGGGTGATTCCCTCCAGCCTTGCAGTATCTGCACACATACAAACTGTCATGCTATTTTTTATGTAAATGTGTTTTTATTCAGTTAAAAAACTGGATATTAACAGTGATAGAAAAAAAGTAGGCTTTTTGTGATCCTCTTTTTCGGTAAATTTATTTGAATTTCAATTTATTAAATTAAATAACCAATCTGTTAATATTTTTTGACCAATAGCATCTGCTTTGTAGAAGAAAACATGAAGGTATCAGAAACTTGCCAAGGTTTACAAGGAGCATTTGAATAGTCATATAATATCCGAGTTGTGTATGAGGTCAGTCATCTACCTTGGTACCACAAAAATCTGCTCAGGAATATCACAGCTGATTCTAAACCGTTCCCTCAAACAATTCTTATTTTCAGTTGCACTAAAAGAACTGAAAAAAACTTAATAATCATCAAGAATCAATTTATTTTCATATTCTAAAATGCAAAGGACATAACAGGATTTGAGAATAAATCCAAAGTTGAGTGCACAAAAATGTTTCACTGCAAGCATGTATGTACAAGAATGAAATCAACAAACCTTTATAGAATCCAACAGGTACTGCATTAGTATTTAGAGTCAACATTTTCTTTAACCGAACGATGTAGACTAGACAGGATTAAATTGTAATGAAGTCATTTTTCTTGAACGGAACACAATAATCTGTTTAAATTCAAGTGAACTTTTCTGGTGTAAAAGCCCACTATTAGTGCATTATTCTCCACTGTTTGCACATTTGTTTTTCACACGATGAAGATTTAATTCCCATAATCCTTTGCGTAGCCTCATAAACGGGCCTATTAAAATGATGTTGCAAAAAACAAATCAGTGTCCTCAAATCTTTACCAATTTACCCAAACGTGCTACTCATGAGTACATTGACCACAGATTACAATTTGATTGTACCATAATTGTACCATTAAGATGAGTGAGTCATCTGTATTATTCGGATCAAAAGTAAACTGTTTTTGTTGCTTGTAGTATTAACATTTGCTTTTAATTGGTTGTAGTATTAACATTTCCCACAAGTGTTCTTTTGTCAGACCAGTAACCTATAAGGACATTTTTGTTTAATGAGTTATCAAGGGACCCAAATATAAAGTGGCAGTAATTAACTAATTTAATAAGTTCAAACTAAGGGCCTGGTGACATTGACATATCCGCATAAAGATCATCAGTAATTGTCTTTTTACAGTATATTTTTACTCTTTCTATGTCACTTGTAGAAAGACAGTTGCAATCAGAACTTCCTGGAAATGTTCTCACTTTGGACACATAAATATTTTAAATTTCTGAGAAAGATAACAAAACAATTGCATAATGGTCCGACCAGGTAACACAGCGGAGTAAGTGCACAATGCAGCATAAACTTGGTAATAAAATGAGTGATGATTAATATTTATACACTTCGATCGTCACTATTTGTGTAACTCACCAGCTCAGTTTCAGCTGAACCCCATGACAGTTTGGGCTGGATCCTTTTCCCTCCCAGTGTCAGTCCATGAAACAACACTGTATTTTGCTGGAATTATGCCTCTATTGAATACAAGATACAATGGAATCTGAAAGCTATAATTCAGTTCAACACTATGCGTGCTATCGAAGAGAAGCCAAAAACACTTTACTATCTGTTGAATCGAAATCAAACATGAAATTGACCATTTCTCAGAACACAGATGAGTTTAAATACATGAGATACGCAATTGTTTTTTGTTTTTTTGTTTTTTCAAACCTCCAGTAGGGAATAACGAAAGTGCTCTGGTCAAACCTGTAAAAAAATAATTTATACACACCCCTGTCATCTGACTCAGGGGTTTATCACAAAACTGTTGACAACTGTTTTGCTTATTGATGGTCCTCTTCCCAGTCACTCTGGTGCTCAATGCCTTCTCTGCCATCCAGATGCATTAGTTGTCATTTGTTAAAGGGGAGGCAGGCTGGTAGTATGACAGTGGAGCAAGCTGGGCCTGCTAAGGGCTCGGCGACTTCTCCTTCCAACTCTGTCCATGTTGCTTTCTCGGGGCTGTAGCAAATAGTGGAGGACTTGTAGGCCCCCTGAGGGCAAAAAAAGAAACAGAATTAGCTTTATTTTTTCAAGTGTTATATCACTTTCAAGTTGTACTACGATACAGTAATTACAGTAGTGTATTTTAATTAATAAAAAAAAATTGCATGTATTTATTTTTAAACTATTTGCTGAAGTACAACACAATGTGCTAAAGTATACCATGCTCCAGCTGTAGCCCCCAACAAGGAAGATGCTGTCATCTAAAACAGCACAACCAGGACCACTACGACCCTCCAGGATGGGTGTCTGCAGGATGTTCCATTGGTCAGCTTTTGGGTCGTAGCACTCCACCAACATCACGTCTAAATGAGAGAAACCTGTGAGAAAGGAGGTGATTTAGTTCTCCTTTTTTCCTTTTCCACTGCTCCCTTCAGGGTTTGCCACGGAGAATCCTCTGCTTCCATCTAACCCTATTTTCTGCATCCTGTTCTCTCACACCAACTAACTTTATGTCCTCTTTCACTCTATCCATAAATCTCCTCTTTTGTCTTCCTCTAGGTCTCCTGCTTCCAACCTCAGCATCCTCCTACCAATATATTCACTGTCTCTCCTACGTATATAGCCAAACCAACTCAGTCTGGAATCTGACTTCTATAGTGCTGTCTCTAAGATGGATTCATTCTTGATCCCATCCATTTTTGTAAAGGAAATGAATTAGTTAAGGGGCATAACACTGAAATTAACAGGACATGACACTGAAAAATATATGATGTAAACCTTATCTCAGGGATAAGGGATAATAATAAGGGATAATGAATTGTATATAAGTCAACATTATATCCATAACTATTTATTATGTTTGGGAGTTCAAACAATAAATATCTAATCTTTTAAAAGTTTTAGAATCACTGTATCTGAATAGATTCTATATGCCCCATTTGAAGTATTTGTCCAAAGTAACATTTGTGCTAAAATTACTTCCTGTAAATATAATATCTTCTGCTCTTTGGTGCAACTGGAGAGCCATGACTGACTCAGAGACCAACGGCCAAGTGACAGAAACTGAGCACCAATTCAGTTGAGCTAGGGGGTGAAAAAAAAGACTAGAAATTGCTTCCTTCCTTAACATTTCTGAAAATGTGATCAAACAACCATGCACTCTCTTATTCACATTTCTGGGCAATTTAGGGTCTTCAATAAACCTAATGCATGTTTTTGGACTGTGGGAGAAAACCCAGAGGAAACCCATGCAGACATAGGGGGAACATACAAACTCCCCATGTCGGAATCGAACCAGGGATCTTATTGCTGTGAGGTGGAACCCCTAACTACTGTGCAAGTATAATGCCATGCTTATATTGGAGCAAAATGGCAAAAAAAATCATATCTTAATATACAGAACACCTTTTTGCCTAAAATGTGCTCTCAAAGGTAACAAAATTATATGACAAATATTGGACACAAGTTTGTCTCTTGCATAATTTGAAGATTCTAATTTGCTTTCCAATCAGTCTCAAAAAACATTTAACTAAAATGCATTTAAGACAGCATAACTTATCTGTTATTTCAAATGTACAATGTCCCATTAAATATGATGATACGTTTGTTTTTTATTATTTGCTGATAATTTATTATTGTTTTTGTCGAAGGTTCCTTAGAGGTCTCATCTGAGAGGCTTCTTCAGAACTGAAGAAGCCTCTCGGATGAGGGGTGAAACGTCTTCAAGGGAAGAAATTCAAGTCACGTTGCCACGACAAGAAGATTTTGACAAGAATTCACCATGACATGGATGACTGAGAACCTCCACAGACATATCATTGTTATCATACATTTTTATACCAATTTAAATGCCATTTTCCCATAAATGTATAAAATTAATCAATGCATTGTTGTGAAGGGAAATCTGGACAGTTTTGTTTTTAAAAACATTCAGTGAATGCAACATGACATGTCTGTTGATGCATATGAACTTTGGTACAATTGGAATTCGGTGTGATTTTATCAACAATATAAGTCAGGTTTCTTTGAATTTAAGTGGAAATTTAAAGATATCCACAGGGAAAGACAGTCATGGCAATTTAGACTGCCCACACAACGTGTATATTTTGTGTAACACAAATGCACAGTTACCCTTGCCTCTCCTGACAAGATTAAAATGCTATAGAAAGCTGCAGTTGTGTGTTTATCCTTTTTTTAATGGATACAGGCTTTTCATAATTCACACTCAAAGGCTTAAATACAGTTATGCTTGTCAAATACAAAGGCATGACACAAATCTGCAATTCAGTTTTTTTTTCATATTGTAGTGTGAAAAGGATGGTAGACTATAGAGAACAAAGTGTAATGAAGGTCATGGTCGTACTCTAATAAACGCAGCATCTCTTTCATGCAGTTTTGAAAGTACAAATCTAGACCTGTTTTCCATCCCATTCCTGAAACACCTGAGTACTTACCCTTCAGATGGTTTCCCCCAATAGCGTATAGACGGTCATTCATCCCAGCCAGTGTATGAATGGCGCGCTTTGTGTTCATATCCTGTTTCCTAGCCCACACATCCATTATGGGGTCATAACAGTAGAGCCATGACACATATTCTCCATTGTGCACACCTCCTGCAACAGGTAAACACAACACTATTCCTTTACTATCACTTTATCAATAATAACCAAAATCCCTTGATTTAAACTTGGTTGAAAACAATTCATGAATAGGGCTTATAGGAGATATCATCAGTGAACTAAATCCAATTAATATTTATATAGGCTTGGATAAATAAAGTATCAGAAAACATGTTTTCATACAATAAAAGATGTATAATTATACTGCATCATTACACAATATTTTTAACACTTTGGTAACTGGTACATTTTATTGGTTATTATCATTTAATTTCTTTGTAAAATGCTCATAGTTTTGATCATGGAATTGTTTGACTCCAAGGTGAAAACCATCACCCAAAAGGAGTTTTTCAATGACCTAAAATGTAAAAAAATATCACCCAAAAATTAATTAATTCAGTCATTAGCTATACTGCTTATCCTGTATTCAGGGCCTCAGCTTTCATTGGGCAAGAGGTGGGGTTCACCCTGGAGCGGTCGCCAATCATTCATCAGGCCACATGCAGTGCATGCAGAGACATGCAACCATTCACTCACTCATTCACACCTGGGAGGAAACCAGAGAAGTTGGAGAAACCCCACTCAGACATGGAAAGAACAAGCAGACTCAATACATAAAGGCCCCATGTCCAAATCAAAGCTGGGACCCTCTTGCTCACTGAAACACCATGCCACCCTGCAACCTCAAAATTATCAAGAAATGCCCTTAAAATCCCTGTAAAGGTGCAGAAGAGAAAGACTTCCAAACACAAATACCAATGCTTAATTACTTGTCATTAAGCTGGATAGACCCTCAGTGTATTTATTTGTATTGTGTGTCTGACATGTTTTCCATACTGAAAAAGACTGTGTATCTATATATTGCTATTTCACAAGGCTTTTTTAATACTTTAAA
This sequence comes from Fistularia tabacaria, assembly GCA_901007705.1. Taxonomy (NCBI): domain Eukaryota; kingdom Metazoa; phylum Chordata; class Actinopteri; order Syngnathiformes; family Fistulariidae; genus Fistularia; species Fistularia tabacaria. The sequence goes on along the minus strand of CAAKHD010000166.1, from coordinate 9,453 downwards.
ATTCATATCAAAGTATTAAGTATTATAGGTCTTTAAAGCAACAGCTGCCTTGCAAGGTGATTGATTGTTAGTCACTCTGCAATTATCCTACTAATCGGATAAGCAAAAGTTTTCTGAGGCCAAAATTTCGCAAGGCAGGAATTTAGAGAGAGTGGTGGTCGTTTTCGTCGGTTCATCGCATAAGATTCTTGAGATCACTGTCCCAGAAGAGCTGAGAAATTCCTAACATGGCTCATTGTGTGCAGTGATGAAATTTCAAACCAACAGCGCTTTCTTGTATTTAGTTACCAACATGTTCCAACGACAATAAGAAAAAAACATAATCTGACAGACACTGTGAGAGGAGCCATGTTTTACTGCTCAATATTTCATCTTTTCTTCACTGGAAAACTATCTGGTCTTTACTAAAAGACCATTTAGAGAGTTTAAAAATCTGCAACTCCTATAATTTAGAAAAGTGTGCCATAGTCACAAAATAAATCATTTGTGTAGTTGTATAGTTTATGATGGTAGTTTGATGCATTAAACTTTTGAGAATAAGATGTCATATATTATGTGGTTTCATGACCACCTATTCGATGAGAGAGCGTATTGATCTTTTTCAGCATAGCAATGAAAGTACCAACTTTTAAAGTTGCTATGTAAAAGAAATGAAACCTTTTTACAGGGCAAAATATTATATTCCATAGTAATTACTTTCCAAACCTGATATGTAGAGCTTTCCATTATGCACCGCTCCTGCATGGGCGGCAAGAGGCTGCGGCAGAGATGAAACGTAGTTCCATTCATTCGTCTCCAGGTTGTAGGATTCCACACTGGAGAGGTAGCCTGTCTCATTCCTACCACCAATCACATACAGATGCTTATCCAGGCGGCAGGCGAAGAAGCTGGCTCTCCTGAGGAGGAGGTGTCACCCAGACAACATCATTAAAACAGCAATGATAAGGTTCAATGAAGGTTCACACCGGCTTATTCAGGAACAACAATAAACAACAGTAAATAATTCAGACATTAGTGTCAATAAAACTCTAATTATATATGCCTTCACACAAAAAAATGGTGTGTGTGTGTGCGTGTGTGTGTGTGTGTGTGTGTGTGTGTGTGTGTGTGTGTGTGTGTGTGTGTGTGTGTGTATGTGTATACATAACCCTTATATAAAAAAATCCAAATTCTATCTGTCTATGTATGTATCTATCTATCTATCTATCTATCTATCTATCTATCTATCTATCTATCTATCTATCTATCTATCTATCTATCTATCTATCTATCTATCTATCTATCTATCTATCTATCTATCTGCCAAA
>CAAKHD010000165.1:221584-247591 GCA_901007705.1 Fistularia tabacaria | reverse complement strand
CCGTCTTCGCCGGGCCCCCCCCCGGGGGGGGCGGGGGGGGGGCCCGGCCCCCGTTCCCCCGGCCCCCCCCCCCCCCCCCCCCGCCCTATCGCACCCACGCACCGGAGCGGGCTGCCGATCCGCTCCGGCGGCCGCAGGAAGCGTTTACGATGCGTTTTTTTTTTTTTTTTTTTAAGGGACGTAATGATTCCATTGTCGGACGGGCCGTACAGACAGAAGGCGTTTGACTACTTACTGATATACAAATAACAATATTTGCAGTATCACATGATATAAAAGTATGCATTTTAACCGTAAAATATACCACTACTACTGATGATGATGATGATGATAATGATTATAAAAGTAACAGTAATAGTAGCAACAACAACTCTGATCACATTTATGTATTTTTTATAAAAATGATGATGATCAGCAGCAACAGTACAATAATTATAATACAAATAATAGCACTACTACTACTACTACCACTACTCCTAATAATAATAATAAATACTGTGGTGCCAACTGTGTCACGGTTTTCATTTAACTTGTGTCACTCTTTAACTCCATTCGTCTCTTCTCGGACAAATTGTGGAGGTCCGCCTTAAAAGTGCCGGTACTAAAAAGGGAAGACCTGTAAGCGTGTCTTCGGTCCAGTAGATGGCGACCACGGCGTGAGGACGAGTCCCGAGGCCCGGGTGGAGATTTTCCACAACTCGATCCGTCGCGCAGAAGCGTGACAGACAGATGGCGCTGTTGTATAAACATTCGAGGTTTGGCGACACTGCGCGCCGTCGGGAGGAAACCGCGGGATGGCGGGCTGGGTACGACCAAGGGAGAAATGTGTTGATGATGGAGGAAACATACACTGTGGATTTATTTATAAATTTATATCGTCATTTATAAATGTATTTATTTCATTTGCTGCAGAATAATGCAATCTTTCATTCAGCTGTGATATAGTGGCTTTCAATTGCAGCTGAACTTGCCTATGAATAAACCTGACATTTGAATTTCCACGACTTTGATGCTGCCTTGAGTTGAATGGATGGATGGATGCGATGATGGGGCCATAGAAAAAAATTAAATTGATATAATTCTATATATACAACAAACACAACTTGTAATGTAAAGAATTTTGAATTTCAACCCAACAAAGCGATGACGACTGTGCTTTAAATCGTAATTATAATAGCAGTAAAGGTACTTTATACTCATTTTGCTATTCCATTCTTCATTCATTTGTTCATTAACCCATTATCTATACCGCTTATCATGTTCATGGTCACAGGGGTAACACGATACTGTCATGTGCATTTGCTTGTGACACCAATGAACCACCTCCTTTTGTCCTGCAAATTGTGAAGGGCAGCGAAAAAAAATCTTTTGGGAACCAAAAGTTTAACCAAAGTTTCTTAGTTTGTAAACGAGTGGTAGAACATGACTGGCTCAGCTCCAGGGGGTGTTCTATGACCACCAGGTTCAAGTTTATGCGAATGTCTCAGGACTCATATTAGTTACATGAAAAATACATTTCCTCTTTTTTTTTTTTTCCCTTGACAGCTCCTTTGCTTTTATAATAAACACATTTTTTTCCAATTTTTTGGACTTATTGTTTTAGTCACACTCTTATTTCCAAAAGCACAAACTGACTTACTCAGCTAGATAACTACTAAACAACCAGTTTCATGTCAGTGGCCAATACTGGCCTGTATTCATGAAATGTAGTTGACTCAAAAAATAATTCCACCTGGAAGCTATTTTTTAGAATATGACCAACATTGGCCTGAAGAAAGTTTGCTTGTGCCAGTTTGGTTCACTCAACAACATGGCCGCCTGACAGGCGTTGGATTTAAATGGTTAATTGTTGCCAGTAAAAGAACCGGTCTTCATCAAACTCCTAGCTCACCAAAATTTCATGGCAGCAGCTCTGATTGGAATATGAAATATTCCGGACACAGAGGGACACTGTCAGGAGTGATATGTGTGTTGTGCATCCAGTTTATCCAAAGGTCGTATTTCAGGAGCTCTACACTATGAGAGAAAAATGATCTTGTCTTATGAGTAATAATTCATTCAATAACAATACTGCTTACCCTGCACTCAGGGTAGCAGTGGTGCCGGAGCCTCTCCCAGCTGTCATCGGGCAAGAGGAGGGGTTCACCCTGGACTGGTTGCCAATCGATCATGAGGCCACATACAGACACAAACAACCATTCACTTTGTCATTCACACGTCTTTTAGAGACACACAAGCATTCACTCCTTCATTCACACGCCATATAGACATACAACCATTCACACTGTTGCTAAACACAAGCAACCACTCACTCTCATTCGCACGTCATAGAGAAAGACATGCAACTATTCACTCACTCATTAACACATGTGGACTATTTACCTCCTGCAAGTTTTGGACTATGGAAGGAAACTGGAGAATCTCTCATTCACACGCCTGGGCAATTTGGGTTCTCCAATGAATTTGCATGTTTTAGGACGGTGGGAAGAAACCGGAAAACAGAAGCAGAAATGGGGAAAACACAGAGACTCCAAAAATAAAAGCCCCGAATGGTAATTGAACCAGGGACCTAATAGCTGTGAGGGAGAAGCGCTTATTACTGCGCCACCATGCCTCCCCTAATGAGTAATTGTAAATCGTGCAAATCACAGTTCGCCTCAAGTCATCCATCCCTTTGGATCTGAGGTCATTGTACGCTTGTCTGCTTGGGCCTCGCTAACCTTTCCTATTTCTTTTTATGATTTAAAAAGTTTGGAAATGTATTTTACATCTGGATAAGCTGTAAATAACTTCAACAAATAGGAACACCAGTATGCAGTTCGGGACAGCTAGTTGTCAGAAACGGAACAATACAGTCAATGCTAAGAGTTTCCTTAAGAATCTTTAGCCATCAGTCTATTGCTTTCTTTTTCCTTTTTTCTCTTTTCTCTTCTTCATGTCTAGATGGACACCCTTTTACCTTCTTATGATCTGTTCGTTTGAGTGTTCAAGTGTTTGTGTTACAATTCTGTAAAATAGTAACTTCAAGTGTTAGCCAACAACTGCAACCTTGCGTATATCAGATCTCAATCATAAATAAATTCTACGTTGAAATTATGTGTATGTGAATGTAAAGAAAAGTTTTTTCCTTCTTGTACAGTATCTTAACAAAAAAATATTGACTCATTGATGCACTGACACAATAAATGACACAGAGAAAACAAAGATATTTAAATATATATTTTATGTACATATAATTATGTGGATGACCAGAAAAGAAACACTATGTTCTTACAAAGGAACGATTCCACAGTCATATTCCTAAATTAAATAGTAATTTGATACAAAATTACTACAATAAATAAAACACATCTCGTTGTTCCGCTATTCACACATACCAGTTGTACAAACAATAAATTACAAGCTCAGTGCTGTGTTTCTGTCATTCAATGGGGGGTGGGTTTCTCGTTTGAAGAGCAAGAGTATGATGTGTATCTGGTGAGCTGTTTGAGTGGTGTGTGTAAATATGGGTGAATATGAACATATATGAGAGAAATACTAATTGTAGAAAATGTTTATATTACGTATATAACTGACCGTGTCAAAAAAAAAGGATGGTGTTTTTCTCAGTGTGTATGAGGGTGGGGGTGTGTCAACCATGTTGTGTTTGGAATTGTTGTCATGGTCTGCGCTGCACCGGTGCAGCCACGGGAGGGGCTCGCCTCTGTGGATATATGACAGGAAGTTAACAGAACAGCACAACCGTAGGAGTGAAAGACGCGTCAATGTAAGACTGAGGTAACGAGGTATTATAACGGTATTTATTTTCATCTGTGTGGTTCGAGACTGATATTTCATGTTGTGGTTTCATGATCTGTCTTATCCTGTATTGAAACAATGATTTCATTATCATTTAAATGCATCCCCCAACCCAAGGGATGCTTTGAGATTGGGTGGGGTGTGTTTTTTAAAGAGTCAGGCCATCCAAAAGACCAATAAACTCATATACTTTTCCCAAATTATTCCTCATGGAATTGATGTTTTGAACCTTTTTCCACCATTCCTTCTTGAGTAAAACACACCTGTACGTTCCTCTGAAGTCATCTTCATCGACATTACCCCAAATCTTTCTGTTTTGTAAGACTGTCCGAGATATTTCTGTGACTACAGTAGGTTGGAATGGGACGAAGTGATTCCTGTGGATTGTCAACGCAATCTTTTTTTCTTAAAGCAGTTTGCTCCAAAAAAATTTAAAATGATTTGCAGAAACCCACGTAAGCCGCTCTGAAAATGAAATCGTTTTTTTTGATCGGAATGTAAGATCACACAATTTCATAGCGACCAAATGCGTTAGAATTTTTTTTTTTTCTCAAATGAACCGATCACAAATCACCAGATAGAACCTGAAAAAGCTTAACTAAAAATAAAAGTATATTTGAATATACTGACCACTTATTTTTTTTTCCTACTCAGAGGACCAACCAGGATTATGACCAGATATTAGAAAAATCACTTGTGAATACTCGCGTTAGTAGATTGATCGAGGAAATGAGGAGTGTCCGATTTAAAAAAGAACATAAATGACTTCATTAGTTTCTCTCATGCTGTCTTTGCGAGTTTCCTGGGCAGGTATTGCTGTATTAGCGTTCGTTCTCAAACAGACATTAAAACATGGAGTTAAGACTCACAGGCATTGTGTTGGGAGTGCTTGAGAGTAAAGAAGCAGTGGAGGACAAAAAACACATGGTCATGGTACAGGTTGTGCTTTCAACACAGGCCTGGATGCATTAATGTGCTTTCATGTTTGTGTCTGTATACACTTACCACGCACACGCGCAAACACACACACACACACACACACACACACACACACACACACACACACACACACACACACACACACACACACACACAACCTTCAAAAATTAAGCACCTGAAACTGCAATTCATCTCTAACCTCCATAAATGAATAGGAGTGTCGTGGTTAATTTTCCCCTTTCCTTGATCTAAAGCATATAAGGTTTATCCTATGAAGGTGACCCTTCAATGTCGTTCATGCAGCGACCTCTGCTCTGCACAGGTGATTATCGAATTCAGTACAATCAGCTTTTTTGTCATGAGGAAGAACCGTCTTCCTGAGTTGTTGCAGAGGGGAAGAACTTTTCAGGAACCTGAGCACTCAGAAGTATCTGAACAAGTCTGGTACGATTTGTACCACATTATTGCGCTGTTTGGATGAAAGCCACCATTCAATCATCCAGTGGCTGGGTTTCACTGTTCTTTCTTGGCCCCGTGACACATCAGACATTGTCATGTCTCCCACGCTCTTTCCTGAATGTCCATGTTCATTGCGGGCACACAGGCAGAAGTCATGAGATGGTGAGTAACGTGTGCTTTGCGCAGCTGGAATTTGTCTCAGGCAAACACAACAGAAGACAAATGGATCTTTCCTCATAGTCAAAGGAATACGAATGCATGAAATAGCATCAAAATACAATACACATGCCATTACAAGTAAACACGCACTTAGCCTCGAGGTCAGTGGGCTGAAAGAAAGTTATTGTGATGTATTGGGCACATGGGCCGCAGTATGCAGCAGAAGTCCTTCGCTATACTGAGGCCATACTAGGAAGCTTTAGAGAAATCGGCCTCTGTTCTGCATGGAGTTCCTCTTTTGATTCCAGAACATTTATTGGCATGAAGTCCTGTAAATCCATGCCACTGTCTGTTTCTGAGTCTCTGCTTGACTGGTGCAGGCCTTCCAGCCAGCACTCACAATCATATTTAGGGTTTAATGGTCCGCAGTCCTACATCCAACACTTGCAACCCATACCAGATTTACAGAGCTGCTTCTGCATACAGACTCATTGTATCATAATCTTTTCCTGCACCTGCGTCTTCAACATTTCTTCACAAGACAGTGTTTGAAGGCGGAGGGGCGGTCAGCCAGGAGGCAGCCCTTGGACAGTTTCCCATCTTGGTCCTTACACTGCACTGTTCTGCTCTGCCAGCCAGTGTCACAAGTCCTGGAGCAAGTCATCCAAGTTCCTGTCACCCACTGGGGCCCTGGTTTTGGGGTTGAGGGACGTAGAGCAGTTGGTGAGGGACCAAGAGCAGGGTAACCGAGAGCAGAGGAAGACGTAGTGGTGCTGCTGCTGGTGGTGGTGGTGGTGGTGGTGGTGGTTCTAGCTGTGGTTGAGAGGACAGTTGGGATCTGCAAACTGGCGAGGTTGACACTGGGAGTGAGTGGAGCTGACGGCTGCTGTTGGCTTGTCCGACGTGGCATGAAGAAGCTGTAACGAACGTCCAGGGGCTTTTTAGCATCCGTGGCTAAAATCTGGACAACCAAAGGTTCTTGAAGGGCCCCCGGGCCCATGCTATGAATCCACTCGTCTCTTTGGCTCCAGCCACTGTAGTTGAGCAGGGTGCCATTAACAGGGATGATTGTCTCGGAGGTGGAAATCATGAACTTGCCATTAAGGAGGTAATCCCCATTTGGTTTTCGGAGGGCAAGGTAGGCAGTATAGCGTGTTTGGTCTTTAGCTTTGTGCTGACGAACCTTAATGTGTGTGGAACCTGCAGGGATCTTCACTACATCAGTGTAGCCCTTGCTGTTTGACGAGAGAAAAGTGGTGATGTATTAGATGGGAAACCTTGATGAGCTGATTACAAACGAGAAAGATAACTGTCTTAGAGGAGACACCGCAGCGACTGTGACTCTTAAAAGAAAATCATCCGACTTACTTCACAAGTAAATTGCACAGAAATCCATGATAGGAACAGATGTTTGAGGTGAAACAATGTTAGACCCCCCCCCAAACAGTGCCTTTTCCCATTTCTACCTTGACAGACAATGTGTCTTTCTGTCCTCAGCAACGTGGACCCGTTTTTAAGAAATCTTTTTTTCCAAAATGCAATAGTTTCCACCCTGATGTGCAGTTACTCTTTAACTGATGTGACCATGAGGCTTAATTGTATTACATTCCTTTTCCATGTATGAATGAAGCGTTTTAATTTCTGTAAAAATGCTGTGGCCTCTCCAATGAAAATGACTGTACCAAGATGATTTAATCTTATTTCTGTATTTGCAAAATCATAGCATGTATTCAATGCATCCACGCAAAATGCCTGCATGTATACTTAATAATTGTATATTTTTTTCTATGTCATGCTTCTGTCTTTCTTACCTCTTCCTGGTGAAGTTTCCCACAACACGTATGCATCCTGTGCTATTGCCCCCGCATATACCACACTTATCAAACTGAAGCTTTGAGCCAATAATGCCATCGCAGCCCGTCCTTACACATTTGCCCTTCACACACACCGAGCTGCTGTAAGGACGACATTCTGTCCCATCGGTCACCTGGAGACAGAAAGTCAAAGCCAAAGTCAACTTTTTTGTCAATACTGCCATGTTTCACGTATCCCTGATTGAAATAGTTTCTCTAAAACCCAGGGTGCAACAGTACAAATCTTAGAAATAATATGACAAACAACAGCAAGTTCTGACTCGGTAGCAACCTATTGCAAAGTCCCCCTAAAAAATTAAGGTGCAAGGGGTTTTTAAAGTGACAGCGGTGAAAAAAAAAAACAGGTGCAGAGAGAGATACGTAATACCAGATAAGGATATGGTCTTTTTTCAAGGAGAAATGCAGCCTTTTTGTGTCTGAAGCTCACCCTCTGTGAGAACACCACGTAGTATCCTGTTCCTTTTGCTCGGCAGGTAAGCTTGCACACATCTTTGGGGAGAACGCCTGCATACTTGGGTACCCATTCGACAAAAGTCTTCACTCCTTTGGGATCTGTCTGGGGGCCATTACGCAACTCACACTGCTCCTGACGGAAACTCTTATCTGGAAGAAAAAGGAATTTCGGGGATTTGAAATTACAGAGTATGAGTTATCTGTGATAAACATAAAATTGATGGGAAAAAATAATTTACATACTGGATTTTTCGCAGTTATTTTGCCACTTGATGTGGATTAAGTACCATCCCAATCGGACCATTGCCCAAGCTCCTAGGCTTTATTTAGTTTAAATAACTAATTAATTGACTGGGCATGATCTCAGCTACATAATATACTTATATAACTTATTATAATAGGATGATAAGGCAGCATATTTTTAAATTAGAAATGTAATTTAACCTATGTATTTAAATAAATCTTCTGGTGAAAGTCACTAATTTTTTCTTACTTTCCTACTAATAATCGGAGCTATATTTCAAAAAGTGACTCTCATTCTTTTTAAAGTGACAACAAGTATTATGAGATGCAACAAAATCATTATCAGTCAGGTCAGTGACTCAGTGGGTTGTCTTGGTGCCCTGGGACCCTGTGTGCCCTCTATCGAAGCCTGGCTGCCATCACTCACTCGTCGGTGGACACGGTGTCACGTTGCAGGACCTATAGATTGCTCTCTTCCCCGTGCAGTAGCGTCCATTATTGCGTGGCGGAGGGTTGTTGCAGAGACGTTTTGCAAACTGCACTCCGCCTCCACAGGTTCTGGAGCATGCTCCCCAAGGACCCCATGAACTCCAGCTGCCATGGTTGGATGCCTGAGAGAGATTCGCAGAGCAGAATAGAGGAGAGTTCAGATGAAAGTGGAGATCAGATTAGGGGACAGAGAAGGAGAGATCACAGATGAGTGAAGGATGAAGATAAAAAAAAAACAGACATAATAGAAGTCAGTTTGGAGGCTAGGCTGAGCTCTGCTTCATATGTGAAGCCATTTTCTGAGTAATTTTAAACAAACAAATTGAGATATCTTCATAATCACTACCATTCAAATTTTTCCAGTCACAGTAAAACAGCTCATGGAGACAGCATCAAACACCTCACATGCGGTGCCAGTGGAAATTCTTCTATTTTCTCTGATTATTTTCTGATATTTTTACAACAAGTTTTGCATGGGTAGGAAGTAATAAAATGACTGGATACGAAATATATAACACTTCAAGACGAAATCTATTGAGAAATGCTTTAGTTCGGGCGCCACATGTTTTGGTGGTTAGATTTTTGTTACCTTCTTCAGCATTAAAACGTTTTATGTTCAGTGCAGGCAACTTTTAAAAATAAACAAACGACGATTGTGATTCAATAGTAGCCTTATTTGAGTTGACGACTAAAGCACACATTAATTATTAAAATCAACACCATGTGGTTGAGATGGCATTATTTATAGGTTTGGTATTTTCGTGAGTTTAATGGGTCATTTTCCCATTAGCTATTCTGTAAAAGAGTTGTTCACATAAGGCCACTTTCCCGAACTCGATGAACCGTTTCTACCGAGGAGAAGCTTCTGTGTTTTTCCTCCTTCACAGTAAAAATGTATTCACAAATAATGTGTCACTACGCACATAAAACCAGGGAAAGTACTCAATGTCACACTGATCTTCTTTTGTCAACAGATTATTGTTTCTTGACAGAGAACATGGAATTCTAACTGTCTGCCATGGTTTAAATGACTTAAACACTGGAGCCTTGATTATATCAATTGAAAATAATTAGATGCAGATGCTGTATGTAGTTTTAACATTGCGTAACTTTTAACACTGCATAACTGTATTAAACTGCCACAAAAAACAATTAAACATTTAAAGAGCCTACAGAAAACATCCAGCGTCTCTTGGTGGTAAATACATCCTAAGAAGGTGATACAAATATAGCCATGTCACAAATGGAGTCAAATCCACACATAGAATTTCTCTCCTGGGGAAGGAAGCAGTCAGCCAGCGTCACGTGCCACATAAACACGAAGAAAATATTTTTTACATCTCCCATTTTCACTATTCCACACTAAACCACACACAGACAGATACACAAACACGCACACATAACCATCGGCCTGCCAAGAGCTGATCAGGTCATTTGTCTCATTAAAAACAAATCTGATTTAAATTATATCATATAAAGGCCAAATAGCACAGGTTAACACTGAATGAACTAAACAGCTCACCCAGGGACACATTTTCCATGGTTTGAGTCAATCTCTCCCACCATCTTATTCAAATATATCTTCCTCAGGACAAGTTTGTGTACAATAGAAAACATTTCATCATGATATCAATCGATAAATAAATAATGTTACCTAATCAGACAATTTTAATTTTTAATTTGAGTCCTGTTTTCAAAACTTTCTGCTCTTACCGAGTAGTGCCTCTTGCGTGTTTTGTCCACGCACTTTCCCTGCAGGCAGATTCGTCCCTTCCCACAGGGCGTTCCCTCCACTGCCGGCAACTTCTTCGTCAGACACACCATCTGTCCCTGGCGAATCACGGCGCACCATAGCCGAGAGCAGACGTCCATGCCGGGGCAGACCGTGTATTCCGGCCCGAAGGCTAGGCGACACTGGAGGACTGCGTCGTAGCTTTGTCCTGGCAGTTCTTCTGGGCCAAGCAGTGGCTGGCGAGGTGAGTCCAGGAGACACTCAGCTGTTGAGAGGATGAAGGGGGGATATGACCTTGATCAGGGGCTCTTGGCTGTCACAGATAGTATACAAGTGTGACAGACCGAGGAACCCTATAATCCATTGAAGAGGTAGAAACCCCCCAAATGTTGCACCTGTAACCCCACATGAGCGCACAAGTGCAGACTTAGATGGGGTTCAATTTGCAGCAGCATATCATCTTAAACCTGAAATAAATTGCGTTCATGGCAGAGAAAATATAACATGGCAAACTAAAAACCCGGTATTTTGATGAAAGTGGAATGCAAAATATGACTCATCTTGGTTGCCTCATGATGATCTGTACTTGGCTGCACTAACATTTTTCTACTCCTTGAAGATGTTGTGTAAATGTTTCTTTATTCAGACAGCTGTCTATGGTGAGATACAGCTCTCAGATATGGCTGTGTCAAAGTGCCATCGAGAGAATGCTACCTTTACTGGTGGAAAAAGGTCTTTACTATTTTAAACAATCTACTTTGGGGTTTCTTTCACTCTGCTCATGCCATCCAGGTCTTTCTCACCGTTGCCATCATCGAAGAAGTCAGTGATGGTCGCGGAGGTGCAGCGGCTCCAGGGCTTTGAGGCATCAATGGACGTCAGGATGGAGGACATAAGGCGCTTGTCGCTGTTTACACCAAACCGCTCTTCACAGAATTTGGAATCATCATGGGATAAGCCCAACAAATGACCTGAGGTGGGGAGAGAAAGACATCGGAATGTTGTGCCTGTGCATTGCTTTGACGCTTGGAAAACAGAGATGAGTCTTGGCATGGGTTTCCACATGCAGCAAAAATGAGAAAAGAAAACAAGAGACCCTGTCAGGTATCAGGTGTTTGATGTCTGTCAATTTTTGTGAGATATCACTCGGGGGGGAGAGATGACAGCGATACAGGCCCTTGCTTGCCTGCATTGCCATGTTTGTGTATTCTTACCTATCTCATGCGCGACAGTAAATGCAGCATGAAGTCCATCATCTTCAATGACAGCACAGCTTCTCTCTGGAGAGCAGATGGTGCCGACGTCAGCCATACCCAGAGTGTCACAGGAGTGGTGGCCACAGAGGTCCTGGACGAAGGAAATCCTCCAAGTTTAAATCGGAACTTTGGAACAACCCCCCTGCATTTGCCTATTAAATTAAAACCAATTCATGTATTAAGAAGATCATTTTTTTTTTAAAGAACATTTTTTGAGCACAATAAATAATAGCATATTTCAACCATATGCTATTGTTTTAGAGCTAATTTCAATAAGTAATGGGGTTATCAATCCCAGGTCAGACAGATGTCAGATAACCGCAACCTATTAGATGGAATTATATCTCAAACTGATTCACAGATCAGTGTTGGATTAATCATAAACCAACAATAAAATACTCAAAAGACATTAGAATGCCATGTTATGTCAAAGATATAATCAAGAAGTTTAGAAGACATTGGATTTTGTTCCGTTGAAACACAGGATAAAATATATGAATAAATTATACATTCAACGGTAAACTCTAGTTTACCGATAACTTCGCTGTCTTCAGGCCAGTGTTACTATGCTCAATTCATTTTACTCGAGTCACTTGTTTTCACGGATGCTGTGATGAGCAGTTTGGTCCTTGACATGTGATTCAGGTTTATACCATCAATGCTGTTAGATATCCAAAGCATCTACTTGTCTGTCTCGCACAACGAGGGAATACTATCGATCTTTATTTTGATTTTCACGCGCCACTGCAGATGAAGCCTCTGGGTTGTCAAGGCCAAGCTCGGGAATCAATCATTTAATCATGCCGTTGCATCGGCATGTGCACACACCTGCACATGGCCTGTGTACACATACTTGAACACTAACATACAAACCCAGAGTACACTTTCACCGCACAGACGTGTATGTGAGTATAGTGACTGTGCATTAATGTATGTGCCCCCAAAAAAGTATAAAAAATATTTAAACACACAAACAATGCATGTGCGCGTACACACACAAACACACACACACACACCCCATGGAGAAGATCGATTGTCATGTTAAGTGGTGTTGGCAGGCCTGCTGGGTTGTGTGTGAGGCTCTCAGAGGACTGTTTTTGCCTGTTCCAAGCAGATCACTTTGGAACAAACTGCCTTGTGTTCTGCACACACACATGACGACCTGGGTGGGGTCTTTCCTCTTTCTCACTCACACACACGCACACACACACACACACACACGCACACACACACACGCACACACACACACACAATCACACAATTAACTCTTAGACTGTTCATGCAAGCAACTTAATTCACAAGAACAAAAGTAAAAGACAAACACACTCATACACACGCGCACACGCGCACACACACACACACGCACGCACACACACACACACATCATTGCACAGCACAGGACGAGAGTGCCGGCTTTTGCCAATTAACTGCTGGATAAATGACAAGCAAACAAAGGACAAGTCAAACACTTTCACTTTGTTTTGATGGGTAAAAATGCAGAACTTCAGAAGAAAAGCCCATTTGTTTTGAATCAGAGGGAATGTATGGAGAAGTTTATCTTTATATTTAGTGTGTTTCTCTTTCCCTGATTCCCACACTCTCACCCCAATGTCCTTCAAATCTCCCCTCAGTCCATTTATTTACCCATTTATCCCCTCTGGCTCAGTTGAGAATGTTGATCTTACAAAGAGAAGTGGTAAAATATCAATAAAAAATGTTCTCCCTTGAAGCGAACACAACGTGAAAAAATATTTGCAAAAACTGTAAAATCATATATCTGTCTATTCCCTTTATTTTTATGGAATGACCCTCACATGCAGGTGAGAGAGTGGAAGGTGGGCGTGGATGCAGGGATGCAGGATATGAAAGAAAAGAGCAGAAAGAATGAGGGAATTAAATAAATATTGGCAAAAATAACAGAGGAACAGGTGGTGAGATGGTCATAAAGGTCAGGTGACAATCAGTGTTGTGTGCTGTGAAACAGCAGAACCAAACCGAGGCTTTACTTAAATAAACAGCCTGCCAGACTTAGACGCACGCTCTCTCTCTCTCTCTCTCTCTCTCTCTCTCTCTCTCTCTCTCTCTCTCTCTCTCTCTCTGTCTCTCTCTCTCTCTCTCTCTCTCTCTCTCTCTCTCTCTCTCTCTCTCTCTCTCTCTCTCTCTCTCTCTCTCTCTCTCTCTCTAGCACACTGAATTTAGCTTGAAACTGAAAACACAATCTGTGGCCAGATTTCAAATGCGTCCATCAGCAGAAAGAATAAACACCATGGTGCTTCCTTGGACACTTCCATAATAACTGGACAACAGGTTGCCAAATAATCAACTGCACGGTGCATTTTCCACAGATGTAGAACACAATAGCTGTGTTCAGTCTCGAGGCGAATATTCAGATTTTCAAAAAGGATATTAAATCTTCATTGTCTATCTGAGCTGGCAAGGAAAATGACGCTAGTCTAAGGACTCACACAGATGCCAGATGTGTGGACCTGCAGAAGATGATGTCTTATCACTATGCTTTTGGTCCGAGACAACTGGCTGGCATGGACATCTGGCATATCTGGGACTTGGGAGAGGAGCGCTTCCAAGCCCTGGACTGAGCTCCTGCCTCTCTACCTCCTTCCTGTGTTAAATGGGGCTCAACTGTTGCACCTAACTACTTTGTTGCCTTTTACAGGGAAATCTACTTTACCTTAATGTTATTTCACCAGTTCACCATTTCAGTGTCATCATTTCAGCAATAATGGCAGGTAACTGTTAATCAGCTAGTGCAATCAAAAAGTATACATGGTAGTCCTTATAGGTGGCAAACATCCAATTCCGATCCTATTTGGACAGCAATAATACTTTTACAGTTGTGCTGCTTCTCACGGCAGGGGTGAAAATTACTCATAAAGTGGATTAAAATGTGGGATCTTCACTAACAGAGTTTGCAATAACTTAATATTATGGGCCTAATTCAGTTGGTGTCATCTTGACTCACAATCCTTTTCAGGAAGGGAGAAACATATGAGAACATGTCAAGATAATATAAAGACCTTGTATAATATGTATGTATTTAAAATAAAATACATTTAGTATGTTCATACAATATTCTTATGTAGAGCTCTTTGATTCTGTTTACACAAGTTAAAGTGGGGAAGTATCAACCGGTTCTGACCCATTAAAAAGGTTTAACACATTTCATCATCACTTCTGTCGCACACACTTACTGGTGGTTTGAGACAGAGTGAGCCCAGGAACACATTTTATGGAACACTTCTTAAAAGGCATCTTTGCTAGGACAACAACAAAAAAATGTCAAAGCTCTTCACGTGAACACTTGATCCAGCCTCAAAACCGGAGCTCAAAGGGGATGACAGACTATGATTTCAAACAGGAATTCATTTTAAAGTCACTGATGCATTATAGTGAGGAGATGGTAAGGCCTGCATGTTGTTACCAGGCAGACTGAACCCTCTGGCCAGTGGTGGGTGCCAACAGAATCTGGCCGGGGTCAAGGCCTTGGGTTCCAAGAGCCGTCTGCAGGTTGTCAACATATGCCAGACGATGTGGAGCACGTGTGAAATATCAAGAACAGTTAAAACAAATAGAGGGAATGGCTGCGGCTGGGGCTGGGGTTGTGAAATGTACACTTGAATGTATAGACACACACAGACTGATGGAGGTATAGACAAGAAGGGAAGAGACCATTCAACGTTCAGAGTAATGACATAACTATGTCCAACAGATGGAGGAAATCAACAAGTATCTACACTGTCAACACCAAAATCTGAGGGGCTGAGAAAAACTGAATATCATAATGTTTCGGATTGTTTTTTTCAGAAACAATTTATATGATGGATGTATGAGCTTAGGAATGCAAAATTATTTGTCAGATAAACAGCAAATATTTGTACTCCAGCATGATAATGAGTATTACCTTCTCACTAGTCCTTCAAAGGACTAGTGAGAAGTACTTTTTTTACTTAAAGATCAGTGTGATGTCAAAAAATTCACTGCACCAACATCGACAGCCCTTTTGAGTTGATTGAAATTTTTCTTCCAAAGACACTGTTTTACTTTTCAATATCCTCATCATCATACCTTCACACTTGTCCCTCCAAGTTAAAAAATCTACTAATGCAAATCATCGTTCTTAAAATCCATCCATTCATCCATCCATCATCTGCCGCTTATCCTCCACTCAGGGTCGTGGGGGATGCTGGAGCCTATCCCAGCTGTCATCAGGCGAGAGGCGGGGTACAACCTGGACGGGTCACCAGTCAATCGCAGGGCCAAATATACAGACAAACAACCATTCGGGGCAATTTTTCATTTTTTTTTTCCAATCAACCTGCTGCATGTTTTTGGACTGTGGGAGGAAAAGGGAGAACCCGGAAGAAACACATGCAGAACATGCAAACTCAACAGAGAAAGATCCCGTAGTCGGTATTGAACCGGGGTCCTTTGTGCTGTGAGGCTGAAGCGCTAAACACTGTGCCACCGTGAGGTCTTAATCATTTTTATTCTTGATTGGATGAGGACTATACACTGCATTATGATCTCCTGCTTTCCCTTCTGGTTTGTGGTCCTTTTAGTGAACAGGCTATCGGCTACAGTAGTAAGTAGGTAGATAAGTGGGTAAGTAGGTGGGTGGGTAGGTAGTTCGGTTGGTTGGAGTGTCCAGTCCGTCACCAAAATACCCATCAGTAATATTACACAACCGCTCAACTTCTGCGGTTTTCCATTTGAAATAGAAACCAATGCCTGACAGATATAGGATATTTTTTTCTTTTAACTGAAAGACAATACTGATGTTTGGGAGACAGAAGGGCAGGACATTATTGACCTGGCTAAAACCCGTACTGGAAAGTTCAGGAACTCTGCATCACTGGCATCATAAACATCTACTACTACTGTCTATTTAAATATCTGTTGCTGCCACAGGCAAGTGGAAAAGAAAGCACCTACACATGTGAATGACAACATCTTTAGAACCCGGCAGCTCTCTTGGCAGTCTACAGTGGGGCTTTGTTTGCTATCCAAGTCCACAATGAGTGAGCACAGCCATGCATATCATTTAATGTTCCCATATACTGTACAGTGATGCACAAATACTCAAAAAGTCTGAGTCCCTTCATTGTACCCATTGTTTTGTTCCAGCGCTGGTATGTGTGACACTAAGTGACACAACCACATGGGTCAGACCACTCTGGGTACAGGGTGTTAGATTAATTGGAGCTGACCACAAAGAGGGGACTTCCCTCATGTGATGTACTCACTGACTGCCCCCCTCATGCCGGGACAATGGACATGTCTGACTTCCTCGATGAAGCTCAGTTCTTTTTCAGCATACTACAATGAGCAGAATCAACTTTACCGTTGGAACAAGCATATCAAAGGTTCAGCTATTTAAAGATCTGTTATTTAACATGGTTTTATACTGAGCAGATTATTCCCTAAAATCACCTCCAAGTACCGGGGAAACAATCTGGTGTACGTCCACCTTTGTACCTATCTTGGATTCTATCGGGAATGCCATAGAGGCCACATCACAAAACTTCCAAAGTGAGGGTAAAATGATAAGAAATAGTGTATTCTAACCATAGTAAGAGAGGAACGCCAACTATAGGTCAAATAAATCCATTAAGACTGAGTCTACTCTCCATCCAATGTAGTTTTCAAAAAACAAGACGCGTATCATGGGGATTTCCTTATTTGCCCTTAACCACCTAAGAATTACCCCAATGCATGCAAGAAGGGCCATGGGGAATGTTTTCCTCAGAATATTCTTATATGTGGAATTATTTGTGGAAAAGGGGACAGTGGCTGAGTTCATGCGGACTGAAAGGTATGTGATGTTTCTTTTTTTCTCTTTTTTTCTTTGTGAGATATAACTTGAATCTTATGCCTTAACCACTTCCAGAGAGAGACCAGATCACAAGTTTCTGTCACGTTTATTTTGGAGGTCGGGACCCTGGAATTCTCAAGAACACTGGCTTTAAAAACACGTTATTTAGTCACAATTGTTTTATTGTTCAGGTTAAAATGCAGCACGGTATGAGGTACCTGAGCCAAACAAAGTTATTTCCTGCCTGGCATGCTGTCTATGGAAACAAACCACATAACTGGATTCACATGAATTCCTTACGGAAAGAAGTCTCAAAAGAATGTGTTTTTTTAAATTCTACTTGAAATGCAATGCCTTTTCGTTCAAAGTTGAGATGTTTTTGTATTTTTGTCACAATGATAAACCGAGTAAAGTAACAGCGATTATAAGTCCTCAATCAAAACAAAGGATCCTTCTAGGGTTCTTTTAATAGCCAAAGGAGTTCAGAGGTCAAAGCTAAAGTACATGGAGGCTCTTTCTTGGGCTTAGGAAGGTTTGAACCTTAAAGTTAGGTCACACTTTATGATTATTCTGCATGCCGACCACAGCAAGGTACAATCAAAATAACCTGTTTAACAAATGCAACAGATAGGAATAAAATAGCAGAAGATTGCACGTTATGCACACAAGAAAGGGTTCACCTGCCTCTTCCTGCTGACTGTTTAAATCTACCTTGTGAAAGTCACTCTCAATACTGAATGTGAGATAATTCTGAATGAACAACAAGATGCAGGTTAATTAAAAGTTCAAATATCTCGAGGGAGATGCTTTCTCATCATTGAATTGTTAGAGCAAAGAGAATTTAGTTCTTTTGAATCTTTTATTTTGTGCTGTATTTCTATTGCAAAGCTTATGCATGTGTGTTTAAGGAAGAATTTGTACCCCCTCCTT
Source organism: Fistularia tabacaria (assembly GCA_901007705.1). Classification (NCBI taxonomy): domain Eukaryota; kingdom Metazoa; phylum Chordata; class Actinopteri; order Syngnathiformes; family Fistulariidae; genus Fistularia; species Fistularia tabacaria. The sequence continues at coordinate 229,429 of CAAKHD010000165.1, read as the reverse complement.
CAGAGATCATGGAGGAACTTGAAAGTGAATGTATCTCAGCATAACGTTCTCATATCTCATCGTGGATTAAAACAAAAGTAATTAGGATTTATAGCTAATCGCTTCATTGATAGACGGCCTTCTTTCAGAGTTCGTCTAGGGATAGGCCGACCACCTGAGGCTTTCAATGCCCCTATTATGAGAAATTACATTCGTATTGCCATTTACAGTTAATGCCATAGGGCGCAGTACTCAAAACTGACCCGAATATTTCATCTGTGTGGTAGCAACACGAATGAAGGAATTCAAGGTTTCAAGAATTAAAACCAAAAGCCTTGTTACCTGCCTCTTTTACCTGAGGATTCATTGTAAATGTCTGAAACTAACCCTGCCTGGGTCATGCCAAACAATGAACTGGTCCTAAGTCTGTGACAGAGACTGTATTTATGTGAGACCAGTAAAGCGGTAGAGGTTGGGAGAGGAACCGATCAACAGTCTTAATGGAGGAGCTGGAGATTGGGCAGGCGGTTTCATTTCAAATCTATGTCACCAACTAAAGGATCAAATCTAAAAAATGAAGACAAAGAGAGAGTGGAGTCTGCCTGTTCACCAGTTTCCTTTACATTTTGATGCCTCGCCAGCCATCCTCCCTCTGGCTACTTTGGAGTAGACATTTGTTTTCCTACCCAACCTGACAAAACCAACCACCACTAATGCAATTTTTTTTTTTTATTCAAGCTTGGCCATGCAGGTGTTGTGCCAACAGGTTTTGTAAGGAACCACGACTGGGTTGGCGTTTTGGTACTGTGACTCTGCGCCAGCTGGCCAAGCACAGGTATGTACTACTGGCTACCTCGTCAGTGAATGACGGCGCAAACTTGGCACGTCCACAACGAGCTTAGACATAAAACCCCTGCTGCTTTCTTTTTCACCGCCCATTACAAGACCTTGCATGACTTCAACACACCACAATCCAAGGCAAGCTATCTGACATTGAGTTAACCACCATAAAGCCACACCCAGTGGGATGAAAATGTATGTTAGATCTACCACTGCTCAGCGGCTTTGGACCAGCCAGGGAGTGGAGGAGGAGGAAGGAGGGAAGAGAAATGAATGTTGAAAGAGGGGATAAATGAGTGTGGTCTCTGTAAACGCACCGCTCGTGTTTGTTTTTCTGACAGCTCCCAGCCCCAGCTGACAGACACTGGAAAAGTAACAGGGAAAAAATGCAGACTGGAGTGACGAGAGTGAGAGAGAGAGAGAGAGGATGGTACAGAGCCAGGGTGGCTAATTAACGCCACTTTCAATGTAGTTTGAGGGATGTTTCTGCAAAGCACCCTGCAGCTCACTTTCAAACCTCTTGCCCTGGGAGGAATTTGCGCACACGGCTGGGAGCATGCATCTCAGATCATACGTTGTGCGCTGTCAGGGGACCGGGAGGGGAGGCCGGAGACAGAAGAGTCTGCCTAGAAAAACAACAGGCTTAGGAAATACTGTTTTATGGCCATTTTAAAGTAAGATGAGCTGTACTAAGCAAAAACAATAGTATTGTGAAAGTAAAGGAAAAGGCCAACGAAGAGAAACTAGACCTGGAAGGAAGTGTCAATGGTGTCATGCCAGACAAAATCCAGTGACCTGTGAGAGTTCAAAAGTCAGCCCTGCAGGGACTTAACAACTTGGCAAATGTTTTTACATGGGAAATGAAAATCATTATCAGACTAAGAGCTGTCAACCATGATCTTCATGCATGTTGCTATGAAAGTGGAGGCCCATGACATTTCAGGATTATCAAACAGTGTTCTTGAGTGTCACTTTTCTGCTAAGGTCCATCCCTACAAACCTACATCATTCAGTACTGCTTGCGTATGAAGTGTGTCGAATTTGATGTTAAGCAGACTTATAGCTTAACAACAACATAAGAGCAACAAGTTCCAATTTCGCTGCCACCTGTCGTTTGTTGACACTAAAATCTATTCAGAAGGTCACAAGCTCCATTTGTAACTATAACTCAATTCAATTTCATCATCAACCCAAATACAACGCTGGTTACGATTTGCAGTACTGCCAGGGTGGCGCAGTGGTTGGCGCTTCCTCCTCACAGCCAGAAAGGTTCCCCAGGTTTGATCCTGCTGGGTTTCCTCCCGGTTCTCCGCTGTCATTCAGTGGGATGATTGGAGACCCTAAATTGCCTGGATGTGTGAATGAGAGAGTGAATGGTTGTGTGTCTCTATATGTGGCCCTGTGATCCACTGGTCCAATATCAGCTGGGATAGGCCCCGTGCAGGAATGGTACAGATAATAAATGAATGAATGCCCATTCTGATCCCAACACAAAGAAATTTCTTTAACTCCGACTTCCCCCGTTTTTGTATTCTCCTAAAGTCATTTATGTCTTTGTTTTGATTGTTTTTGTTGTAACGGGGTGGCAATGTGGCACAGTGGTTATTGCTTCAGCCTCACAGCACGAAGGACACTGGTTCAATTCCAACTAGGGCACCTTTCTGTCTGTCTGGCTCTCCCTGCGTCCGTGGGGGGGGGTTCCTCCGGGTTCTCCGTTTTCCTCCCAGGGTCCAAAAACATGCAGCAGGTTAATTGGAAAAATTAACCCGAATGAATGAGTGAATGCTGTTTCTCTGTATATGTGGCCCTGCCATTGACTGGCAACCAGTCCAGGGTGTTACCCAGCTGTCTCGCCCGATGACAGCTGGGATAAACTCCAGCATCCCCCGCTACACTAAGTGGCAGATGGTGGATGGATGTTTATGCCTTAGCCCTCTATGACATTCTACATGTGAGAACTTGCTTTTAGTTTGTCACCTCTAGCGCCCCTTGAGGCAGTGCACCAGCACTTCTGCATCACCCTGGTCGGTCTCTCGCAGGCTGCTATGACAACAGCCGGCCATGCAACTTTACAGCGTGAATTGTAGCAGTTATTAGTGTCACTATTGAAGGTGTGTTACATTAAAAAAAAAGAACATTAGCGTCTGTGAAACGGTTACATTTCTGGGCTGAAGTGTGAAGGCGCGCCTGACAGCCGACCGGGTCAAGCGGAAGTACGTCATCTCGCCCTAATAAGTGAGCCAGGTGCTACCAATTAGGAACCAACACATATCCGGTGTGCGTCCGCATCACACCTGCGCGCGCGCGCGAGCGCGCACATGCACGCCGGGGGGGGTCACCGGGGTTTGTTTACCTGCCTGGTGAAGAGGATGGCGGCGTCGTGGTGTTGCTGGTGGTCGTCGTCAAGGGGGTTCTGCTGGTTTTGCCACTTGCAGAAACTTTTCAGGGTAGCCGCCGCGTTCTTGGACACTTCGAGCCCCTTCTCCCGCTCGGTGACGACGGTCACCTTCACCACGGACAGCCGGATGGGGTTCTCGATGCTGGCGTGGCCGTACAGCTTGGAAGCGATGGAGGCCAGCGTGAGCAGGTAGTGGTTCAAGTCCTTGCCGTACTTCTTGCTCATGGTTTCGTCCGCGACCAGGAGCAGCTCCACTTGTCTGGCGCGGGACACCGACCTCCTGCGCCGCCGGTGCCCCCGCGCGCCTCGGTCGTCCGCGCGCCGGCGCGTCCTCGCCGCGTGCGTGCGTCCCCTGCGCCCGTCGCGCGTCCCGCAGCTCTCGCGCGCGTCCCGCGCAGCCTCGAACGAGAAGCCCTCGCGCGTGAACACGTGGAGCGCGCTCTCGGCGTCCTTGTCCTGCAGCGCGCGCGCGTCTTGCTCGTGCCCCTTCGCGCGCACGATGGGGGTGATGGAGTAGCGCGCGCGCTTGACGGCGAAGAAGCCCTCGAGCCCTCCGCCGCAGAGGTTGAACACGGCCAGGGACTCCGGCTCGGAGTCCACGGTGCCGCGGTAGGCGCACTCCCGCTGCGGGGGTGCGCTCCCCGCCCCCATCAGGGGCAGCGCGTACTGGCGGCTGAAGTGATGCGACAGCACCGACTCGTCACGCTCCATGTCCAGCTGGAAGCGCTTGCCGTCCAGGTACACCAGATACCCCGCCTTCCCGCCGCCGTGGTAAATCCGATCGACGGTCCGCACGACGCCATCCGTCCGCCGGGCAGGTGTCAGCAGCGAGCCGTTCGCAGGTGGAAGGTAGAAACCTCGGAAAGTCGCCCGGCCCGCGTCGCCGACTTCCAACTCCGCGACGCACAGCAGCAGCAGACCGAACATGCCCCCGGCCGTTGCACCAAGGAGCCGCACCATTGTTCATTCCAGCCCGACGAGCATCTAGAGTCCCGTCTCCTCTAGAAGAGACACAGAGCAGCCGAGGAGACAACTTTGTGCTGTTGTGCCTTCAAGCGGCGCATCCTGCCGGTGGCTGAATTAGGAGTGACCGGAAGGCGAGTAAACAAACCCACCGGGTGGAAGTGGACATGGAGAAGGAGCAGCGGAGAGGAGGGACTGTTCAGGTTGCTGAGCACTGGGCTGAACTTGGAGAACAAAATACCAAAGTTTGCTCTTAATAGGACCCAGAGAGAAAAAGTCCTGCCCCCTTTGCACTCAATCACCACTCCTCCATCCCCCCTCTTTCCCTCCCTCCTCTCGCTCTCTCTCTTCCTCAAATCAGAGTTAAGTCAAGTGCTTGAGAGAAACCCAAACAATGCTGCCGCGGGAGTATTTCCCGCTGCTCAGCAAAGAGGGGCGATTGTAATGATTTCAATCCGCCTCAATCATCCTAAAAGGGAGAGAAACAGATAGAAACAGAGTGAGGCCGCTTCTCAATTATCTCCCTTCCAAGGAATTTTTTGGGGGGGTGGAGGGTGCAGTAGAGATGGGGAGAAAATCAGCTTTTCCACACCATTCGAAAAACAGCAAAATCTGCACCTAGTGTTTTAAAAATATCAGCAAAACAAATTCCTCAAATGAAGTCTCCGATTTTATGGGCCTGTTACTTCTACACATTGCCGCTTTGTCTCCTTTTAATAATTGAAGGTGGTCCGACAGGGTTTTTGACTGGAGTGTCAGCAAACTGGAGGGAAATAGATAATTTATGGCCATTCCCGAATAAGCGCGGTTGGAGTTAACAGTAGACCGAGGGAATCTGAGAGCATGTAGCTGCTGCGACGCAGGCAGCCTAGAAACCGAGTGACACTGCAGATGTGACCGCCTGGTGCTGCCCAGGGAGGTGATTGTTCATTGTATCCTTTGGGAATTGTGTGTGCGTGCGCTTGTCCCCACGATGGGATATTGTGCGCCTGGGGATTAAGCCACGCACGCCACATTGCAGTCGCACATTCTCAGGGCGCCGCCAACACAAGAGTGGTGCCCTGCTTAAGTTCCGACACACCGCTCACTTGCTGAGTCACCCAACAGCTATCACCTTCGCACACCATCCAGGGGGGTTAAGGATTGTGTTTGCATGCTGGGGGGGCTGCCTTTGTGGACGTGCACACACCTTGCGGAACTTGAGAGCATCATGCAGATATTCTGTTTCAGCCAAGCAGTGTCAAGCAGTGAGAGCCCATGTCAGCCCTCCTACAGGGGCGAGCTCATCCGAACCTCCTTGTATGCGAGTGAGCCATGCGGGGACTACGGCAGGGATGCAGTCAGGGAATGGGCCTGAAAGTGTGTGGGTGGATGTTTAAAAAAAAAAAAAAAAGAACACAGTGTGCTGCCACCATATGCCTCAGTGCCACTGTCTAAACCTGGGCTCGTATGGTCCCTTATGGGAAACATCCCCTGCCGAAGATGGAAAGATCTCCACAAGTCTGCTGAACTTAATGGCCGCCTTGCACCTCTGAAGATCACTGCAGGACCTTTTGAAGTACAAAGGGCTGTTAAGAGTCAGTATTTAATAGGACAATTAACTTCCCCCAATAGCGTGCCATTATTCTGTATTAACATATAGTTACCCCCTCTGGAACCTAAATTGCTATTCTTTTGCTTGACTTTGCTCATTATTTTTTTCAGTAGTTTTCTTCCAAATACTAAATCAAATGCAGCAAACCAAGAGGCGATGATAGACAGAGCTGTAGTTTGAGCTTTAACGTAAAGGATATCTGCCCTCTGCAGCTTCTGCCTGTTAACGGTGAAAGCATTGCAGTGCTGCTCGTCTATGAAAATGTACAAGTTTTTTACTTTCATCATTCATTCATGTTTTTTATTTGCCCTTTGACAAAAGTCTCTGGTACGCTCTCAACAGGCTCACTTACCATAAAATTTTGTGTTTGAGTTACAACAACCCAAAATACAGCGGAAGAATGCAATAATGCAAGCCCCTTCTCCTTCTAAAAACACATTTCCTCTCGCCTGTACTGCTGATAGTTCACCAAGAGTTTTGTGGTGTCAGGTGATGGCTTCTGGAGACGTTTGCCTTCCCTTAATACAGTGGAACTGGATGGTATTTTCCCCTGTGGTGCTTAAAGGGCCAAAAATACACTGAGGGACATCATAGTTGTGTGTCTTTTGAGTCATCCCGGTCTGGTCGCCAAAGATCCACAGACCTTCCTTCCTTGTACTCATGAGGAACGGTTTCTTCCTGACGGAACAAATTGTCCGGCTGTATGAGGCCACGCTCAACCTGTTCTGTGACTTAAGTAAACGGAGCATGATGTCTAGAAGGAGGCCTCGCTGTCGGCTTTTATTTTCAAAAGTTAAGAGTTTTGGCACATGAGGTATCACCACACAAATGTCATCCAATTCTATTGGCGAAACGGCAGAACTCTGCACCGCCAGCATTGTGACAAAGTGTTTGGGGTTTTCAAAGTTTGAAACGGCAGGACTGCAGGATTCCCTACAAAGTTGGTATCAGGTGGTTCTATTTAGAAAATGATCGTTGTCATTTAAAAGAAAATGTACAAATACTGTTATTTTCTTCGACAGACAACCACAAAGTGATTTCATAATCTTGAGAGGACTTGATTAAAAATCATGATAGATGCTATTTGATCCCCAAGGCAAAACCAAAAAATAAAAGCATGACAAAGTGGTCTAACACTACAGCTTGTAAAAATCACAAAGGACTGCTTGATGTCGAAAAAAAAACCCACCAGAACTATTCTCCTTAGCGACATTCCAATTGCTGTATATTTTGATGTTAAATGTTCTGATAAAACATCTTTTTCATTGCAAAACATGGCGTTTTTTAAGGTCATTGTAGAGAGCTGAACAAAATCCATTTCTTTTCCTCAATTCTAGAGTGATAACCAGTGTTAGCGGGAAGTCACGTCAATATTTAATCTAAAGACGGTATTTCGACTCAGGTTTCACCTTGCACCTTCCTGCAATTCAAAATTTGTCATGTGCCAGATTGCAGCTTCAGTTGAATTTCTTCCTTTTCAGACTCTGCGGAAAAATAGTAAAACTCCCTGAACATCAACATCGACTCGTTGCAGGCTGGTTAGATTGGTGCCCTGTTTGAATAATGGGGGTTTGGACCTTTTGATTCTTAAATCAATCAAGCAGATATCAAATTAGCCAGCGTTTTGAAAGTTAACTAACCGATCATTCGAATAGTTGTGTCAAATCTACTTAGTCACTGAGACGTCTGAAACTATTGGCAGCCTTGTTCTCTGAAACCACTGATCTTGATCGATAAATCAGGCAAGAAGAACATATTTTCAGGATAAACTGTCCCTTGGGCTCTTTGGACTCAAAGAAGATTGGAACATTGAACCACCAGATAAGGAGGGACTCATGACTTTCATAATTTCTCGACACAAGTTTCTCAGTTGTGAACATGATGATACAGTACAATAGATCACACAAAAACAAACTTTTGAGATGGTATACACTGCTGAGTGGATCAAGTATCAAAATCAAAGAGCTGTTATATAACATACCCCCTGCAGGCTGCCCCCCCCCCCCCCCCCCCCCCCCCCCCCCCCCCCCCCCTCTCTTTTTTTTCCCCCCCCCTCCTTTCCCCCCCCCCC
>CAAKHD010000165.1:211348-221564 GCA_901007705.1 Fistularia tabacaria | reverse complement strand
ATATAAAAAAAAAAAGCTTTTTTTTAACACCCCCCCCCGGCGGGCCCCCCCCCCCCCCCCCCAGCCCCCTCCCCGTCTTTGGTTTCTCTGTCCTCCGGTCTCATCTTCAAACCCCTCGCTGTCTGCTGCTTCTCCTTTACACCACACTGTCAAGTGTATAACCTGCAGTAAAAGACACTTATAAAAAGAAAGAGCAAACGAGTGCTCTGTATGAGAGACAGGATATCGGATGAGGAGGGTGTCATTGTCAAGCGGACTCTGGAGTGTTTTAGACAAGAGATATGTAAACACTCAACCTCAAAATGTAGGATTTGTCTTGGAAATGTAGAAATGATGCAGCTGGTAACAAGTGGCATTGAGCCTGAGGAAGACATCAAGCACCTTTCCATTTTTCAGTGCATCGTGAAACAACATGCATGCGTTGCATCCCCACGGCTCCCCTTTCCCTCCCTACTCCCCTCTCCTCTTTGAATCTCTCACACTCAGCCCCATTGGATCCTTTTTAATCCCTATCATCTGAGACAGAGATGTATGCCAAAGCAACCATATGGACATAACCACCCCCTTATCCATACACACACACAATAACACATTAGCCCGGATCCCACGTGCAGAGCAGGCTGCATACAGCATTGCACATCACCAAAACAACTTGTGTTGGTCCCCCCGCGTGCCGAGCCACGTGTTGGGAACCAACCCACTTCCTAGGGTGGCTGGGAGGGGCAGGAATCCAATACAGTTAATTGACAAGCCAAGCTGTTTACATAACCGCCAGGCTCAATGTAAGTGGTGGTGTCTGAATTCTCCCAGTGCTGCATCTCCGCCTGTACTCCTCAGCGCACACACTCCATCACCTCCTCCGGCGTTTGTTTTCTCGCCCTGTGATGTTAACACCAGTGTTTCCCATCAGAAGAAAAATGCATCCAACGAGGCAATCCGATCAAAGCACTTGTGCAGGAGAGGGTTGACCACATGACCGAGGGTTTCACTCATACTTGCATCCTTTTATGTGGAGACCATAGTTTTCTAGTACCTGTTTCCATGGTAACTTATCAGGAATCTGCATTCTTATCCGACTTTAGGGACTCGTGTAAGAAATAAAGTCAACACAAATGGTTTTATGAATGTATTGTATATTCATTCAAAAATAAGGACTTACAACATAGACGCATTTTGACATGAAGGTTGTATAATGTATAAAAGAGCACATTTGGAGCAAAGAGTACCTCCATGATCAACATCTTTAACAGGTTTTCAGTCAAAACTGTAAATCACCTCTGAGTGACAGCAACCAATTCTTGTCTGTCTTTATATATAGTATTTGAAAACAATGAATCCCAGTGAATATAAATGATCCCACCATCTCAACTACAGTTTCCCTAAAATGATTAACAGTACATTTGAGGCAGTTACACACTAAAAAGATAGTTCTGGAACTGAATGATTCAAACCATTTGTCTGAATATATTGCAATAGATGTCGACCCATGATATGTCAACATTTATGTGTTACATTTCAGTGTAAGCAAGTTTCCCTGTTTCAAAATTGATTCTTTTGGTACAGAGGGTGAATATGCACGTGTGACTTGAGGATACAGCCACGGAAAATAACTTACACTTTTAAGGACACGATGGGCGAAAAGTTACTGAACAGTTAAGTGTCTTTTTGTCTCAAGGCATTGAAATCGATTTTTGATTGTCGACGTTCAACAAGCATCAACCATGACATTAAGTGATGCACTTGATGAAACTGGCAGCAAGAAGTGGTGCTTGGCTAATATAAATAACAGTACCAAATGTTCAACGAGGAGAATGTCAAGCTCTGCCGTGACTTGGAAAGTAATGTTTATGAAACGGGTGGGTTTAAAACACATGTAGTTTAAAAAAATGCAACAAAACAAAAACTGAAACATTTGAGTAACATGCATATTTTTTTCAGAAGACTAAAATTGGCTTAGAGAAATGACAACTGTAAATTTTAAAAGGACAAATATTTAGATTTTTCCTTTGTCTGAAAAAGGCTGTGGTTGTTTATGTGCAAACAGCTGATTTGGGGTGAATCAGTGGGCGACCGAGATTTCAAGTTGATAAAGTAGTTTGAATGTAGGAGTATGTGTTGTGAACAAGATGAGGTAGTTCTTCACCTTGCTGTGTATCAATCCAAGGTGTTTCTTTCAAATGGATGCAGAAACAATAATCTGTCATAGTGGGCAACATCTTTCGAGAAATTGTCAAGAATAGTCTCAAGCAACTTCAAGATATTCATTTTCACGTGGCAAACGTGATCTCTTACTTAAACAAGTGAACTTGTCAACAACTAAGCAGGTTAATTGTAAACATTTGTATAAACCTATGTTATGTAATGACTGCTCTCTCTTCTTTTGTTCAATTGATCTGCTTTTTCTCCAGCATAATTTGAAAGCAGAAAATGGATAAGTAGCATTTTGCATCTTAAACTTCAATTTTTAGTGATTGTTTTACAGCCCCATTATAACTTGGAGTTCTGTGAAATGGATTGTTACTATGATAACTACTTCTAACTTTGGTTTGACCTTCGAAAGCCTGACTCCAGCACACTTGACACATGGTGGAGATAGTTTGATCAATGTGAAAGCTATACCTAACAGGGATGGAGATCTACAAATTATGCCAAACACCCAAAAGAAAAACTTTCCTCAAGCGTGTCTACTCAGCACTTTGTAGGATTTGCATCAGGTGGGATCAGCACATGCCCAGAAACAGGGATGTGGACAGCCGTCTTGGGTGGGACATCATCACTATCTGACACGCTTGTTCAAGCATGGGCAGAAAAGGATCAGGGGGTTATGCAGAAAAGAAAATGCCTACCATACAAGTTTGGCCAGATAATATTGTAAAGAAAAGACTGGACTGGAAAAAATGCTACTGTCTGAACTTTTGAGGTTATTTGAATCTACATACAAAGAACTACTGATGTCTTGTGCCTGTTGTAAGTCTCCTTTTCCTGAATCTTCATCAAAGTTCTTATCTGAACTTACTGTGCTTGAGGTTAGTAATAAAAGTGTGTGCTGGTATGGAATATCTCTAATGTTAGACCTGAGTGGCAGGGGAGTTGAGTGAGGGATGAGGAGGGGGTGGGCTGGTTATACACTCTACAAAGCAATTGCAACAATTATGAAAATACCTTAACCTTGATCCCCCCCTTTTTCAACCCACACTACATTGTTATCTATCCATGATTATGCATGGCGTCAGAGATGGGCTCGTTTGTTTTTTCAGTGAGTGGAAGTGCAGGCTTGTAAGACCATGCTGCATGTCTCAGGGCCAGCGAGGTGTCTTTGGCAGGGCTACACAAAATCTGGAAACGCTGTGGAGTTAACAGATAATAAAGGCTTGACTGTGTCATGCTAAAATGATATTGAGTCTTAACAAATTCATTGAGACAGTCTCCAAAGTGACCGCTTCCTTTAACTTACTAGCAAGTTCTGTGTGTGTTTGGAGTGAGAGCTTAAAAAACAAAAAAGGGATAACTATATTGTATGTCAAGAACAGAGACCATTAAAGTTATTGGTGATGGCTTACCTGCTGTAGAGTCCCCGGTGTGGTGGCCAGAGCGTAGATGGCCCACAAGGGGAGCAGAGACACGGAGGAGAGGGTGAGGAGCCATCCTAGCATGGTAGCCCAGCTTGGAGCGACTAGGCCTTTCCCAAATTTCAAAGGGGACCAACGCAGCAGGGAGAAGACAAAGGTTGCCTTGAGAGGACAGGAGGAGGATGGAAGCGGTCAGTATGCATTTGCAGATACTCTTGAATTAGCATTGCGAATAAATTGCCAATTCATAAGATAATCCTTCACACTTCCAGTGAAGAAACCCAAGTAGAAATAAAACACATACAACAGATTGACACCAGTGCATATCTACGAAGTGAAGATTAAGTTTTCCGAGGTGTAGATATTTAAGTAAAATGTAGGTTGTGAGGGTAATTCTATTCTTTTGAATAAATGTCCGTCATTTTTTTATCATGGTAGTCTAAAATCCTTTCTGTTGTTGTTGTTCCAATGTATTTTTATAGATATTTTCAGATTAATCAGTCATCCTCTGATAGGGAGGTTCTTACAGACTTTTCAACAATCCCAATTAGCTTGACTATTAAAACATGAAAATGCATTCAAAATTCAAATTGCATTTGAGAAAACATACCATAAACATAAGTAACAATAATATTGTATCATTTTGAGGAAAGGAACATTTAATACTTTTAAAACAACTTGCTACTAGTACTTGTGCATATTTGCCATGTTTTTTTTACTCCAAAATGTCTGTGTAGGACCACAATTTCAAATATTGATCAAGAACAGTTTTGATATATTGTAAATAATGACGAAAGACAAGTACACTTCATAATCAAGTTCTATTATTTTCTATTACCATGCAGTATTTTCTGAAACTTGGAGGTGTGCGGCAATAGATTTCTCTGTGCACAGAGGATGTCTGATCGATGGCAGGTAATATCAAATCCCAAATATCTGTTTACACATGCAATTCCACAGTGTGGAGACACAAAATACTGTAAAATAATTTTGTCGGGGAAAGTTCACTCACAGTGCACACGAGGGGGGTCAGGTATTTCCAGCACAGCTGGAAGATAAAGAGGGGAATGTAGCCAGTCATATCCCTGATGTTGGAACTGAAGCGCTCCGCTCCTGTTGGCAAAAAGGCATCGCTGTAAGCAGTTGTCATTTGGTTTAACATTGGGGTTAGCCTCTCTGCTATGTAGGTGTTTTGTAACTTCTAGAGGATTCCCAAAAGTAGAGGAACAATGATGGACGTAGTGGTAGGTTAAGTGTACTACAACTATGTTTGAATGTATGAGTATGTGTAAACATCTTATTAGGATTGCAGTAAAATCATTATATGTGAACTACACACACACACGTGTGTGTATATATATATATATATATATATATATATATATAGTGCACTACTACTACTAATAATAATAGCCTTAAAGTCACATGTTTAAAAAAGCTTGAGGATGCTGGAGCCTATCCCAGCTGTCATTGGGCGAGAGGCGGGGTACACCCTGGACTGGTCGCCAGTCAATCGCAGGGCCAGATATACAGACAAACAACCATTCACTCACTCAGTCATTCGGGGCAATTTTTCCCAATTTTTTTCCAATTAACCTGCTGCATGTTTTTGGACTGTGGGAGGAAACCGGAGAACCCGGAGGAATCCCACGCAGACATGGGAAGAACATGCAAACTCCACACAGAAAGGTCCCCCAGTCAGAATCGAACCAGGGTCTTCTGTGCTGTGAGACCTAAGCACTAACCACTGCGGGGTTATTTCGAAGTGTTATTTCCCCTTTTTTTCAAAAATGTAGTTCATGCATTGGGGAGGATGTAAATACATGTTTGAACTGTACTACAAGAACATTTAAGTTCCCAAGCAGAGATTCTTTTTCTGAGCACAGGTCGACTTTGCACAGAGCAGGGTGTTGATGTACTGCACATCCATTTCCCATCCACTGATGAATTAAAGATGCAACTGTAAAGCTTTGATAACAACTGAATACATTGAGAAACAAAAGATGTACAGCTCTGGAAGAGGCCAGAGCGAACCAGAAGTGAAGATTTGAACTTAAACGGATTAGGAACGCAAGAATGAAACTTGGATGCAATACAATATCTATATTCACACGGAGTAATAATGTAACAGAAAGAGTGACTGCATAGTGAACATAATGTTAGAGTACTTAAAAAAATCTTGCTTGTTAAAAAAAAAAATATCCCTGTCATAAAAAGTGGAGAAAAGTTGCTGTGAATTCCTGAAAGCTGGTTCACCCAGCCCCTTAGAGACCTGCTTTGTTAGTTCCACTGCTACACTCACCTACTGCTGGGAGAGCTATAAACCAGCTTCCTTTGTATGTAGATGCACCAATGCACTCCCAGCCACTCAACCCATTCATAAGTACCTGTAATGAGACTTTCGTCTATGTTTGACTTTTTCATGGGTATTAATTGAGGATTTAATTGTCAGAATGTCGGGTTGTATGTAGGGAGTGGTTTTAGAAATACTGAAGAGCCCCTGGTCTATAGCACGGGTAGTGGCTCCCTGGGGCCGCCAGTCTGAGACTTTGAGGCGACGGGGCCTGGAGGCTGATTTAGGGCCCAAAGGAGACAGACAAGGAGCTGGCCAGGAGCCAGGCTCCTTACAACAGTGGATAGCTTCAAACATTTTAATATACTGTCTACTGACTCCTAAGGGAACGTTTGAGGAGGAAGTGAAGAGCATAGCTTTATGTGTTTATTTAACTAAGAAAGGGTTTTCTAAATTAACTACTTTCAAGAACTTTCCAGTTTTTGTTATATATATTTTTTTTTTCTTCCCGACAACCACCAGTTAGAGATATTACACTTTTCTGGAAACCCATTGTCTGATAATGGACAATCACATATTAATTGAATAAACATGGTAGGAAGTTTTCTACTGATTAATTTTTAGAGGAAGCATGCAGGGTTTCCACACTTTTCAAGAAATTTTTTTTCAGGACATTGATTTTTTTCTTTTTTCTTTTTTTTTTTTTGCAAAGTTTCGCGGCCCCAAAATTCAACAATGGCTTCTTGGTTTTCTATTTTTCCCATCATGTATGTAAACTCTATAATGAAGAAAGGTATGTTAGAGAACTGAGAAGTGGTGATTCATACCGTAGATCCATCCTATAGCTAGAGACTGAAAGATGGCGAGGAGTAGCAAGCTTGCTCCACTGCAGGAGAAATGGTCATATATCTGGAACACGTACAGGCCACTCTGCATTAGAGTGGAAGCAAACACACATAAAGAGAAAATGAAAAAATTCCATCACTCAATGGCATAAAAAGCAGACCAGTTCGATGTGTCCTGGGGGTCTCTTACCGGTGTGATCATAACCAGTCCAATCAGGAAACAGATGACACAGACAAACAGCAGTAGCAGCTCGCGGCGCTTTCCTCGCCGGATCAGATGAGGGTACAGGTCAGTCGCCGACGTCATCAGGGCCTCTAGACTCACAAACTGAGAGACAGAAAGGAAATTGGGTCAGCCTGTCTGTTGTAAATGATGTTTTGCTTAATACATCAATGCCATCCAAAAGTAACCCGACAAAGTCACTGTTGACAGACAGTCTGTGTGAGTGATCTACCTGTGTGTCCAGGCCCAGCATGATGATCATGAGGAAGAAGCAGACAGCCCAGAGTTGGGGAAGAGGCATCATGGCGACAGCTCGGGGGTAAGCAATGAAGGCAAGGCCAGGCCCTGAGAAGGCAGGACACCAGAGTCAAATAATTTTATGACATGCACGGAAATAAATAAATTCCAAACAGAAAATGTAAGCTATACACAAACAGCTGATATTTGTTTCTGACTTTCCATTTTTTCTCAATGTTGCTTTTGTCTCATTAAAAATGGGCTATAATTCTTAGTTTATACACGATTAAGAAGGTGAAGTATTAGGCCTTTTAACAATAAACGTTAATTCTAAGGTTTTTGTTGGTGCAAAACAGGTCAGTATTCATTGGTGATGCTCCAGCCATGCAAGTCTTGGCATGTACACAGAACGTTTAATATGTGGGTAGTAACAGATTCATATTTTTGTAATTTATTTCCCTAACTTTGATTCTCCTTCCAATTATTCCGAATTTTTTTGCAATTTAAAAAAAAAACAACAACAAAACAAACAAAAAACAACTAAATCTTCAATACAAAATAAACTGTTTCATAAGCTTTTCAGCCCTGCAGAAAATTGGTCACATACTCACAATTTTAATGCCCCTATATTGGCTACCTATTTGCCTTGGGATTATATTTCAGTTTTTACTTGTTACTTTTAAGCCCCCCCGATCTGGCCCAAGAATTTTTATCTGACTTGTACCGACCCATGCACAGCCTGACATCCTCAGGCAGGAACTCTCTGACTGCTCCCTTCTATTAAGAAGAAGACTAAAGTGGACAAAGAGTTTGCTGTTTTGGTTCCTCCCTGGTAGAACAAGTAGCCTGAGGATCTCCAGCGTGCTACAAAAGTAGCAGCTATTAAATCCCAAATACCTATTTTTATTGAAAAGCTTTCTTGAAAGTCATGGTCCTTTTCAGGCATTGTTAAATAATTTGCTGAGGTTTGTATTCTGTGTTCTTACTAACTTGTTGTTTTTCTGTACGGCATTGTGGTCCTATGTGTGCTGTGAGGTTGGTTTTGACAAGTGCTAGACAACAAACATGATTATTTTTACTATAATTATTGGGTAGAAAACAAACAAACGTATTAATCAAACTACTTCCAACCAATAACTCTTTCCCAACTTTAGAAGAAGCAATGAATGTGAATGTTAACTTCCAAAAATACCCTAGTGTCCCTCCCCTGTATATGGGGAGGGAGAAAATAGTACACCGTTGTTTAGTTGATATATATGTATCAATATCAAATGTTTAAAAAATGGCCACAAAATATTTGAAATACCATTTCTATAGTCAATTAGGTGAACACCAATATTTTTCAACAATTTAAATGACAAGACCAAAATACAGTCATCTTAACAGATGTAATCTATATTTATCAATATTTACCATCTTTAAAAACGGAATTGTCTATAAGTGCTCGTGTCAGTTTTGTAGTTCAATGGATATTATACTTAAAATAGTGCTTTACCTAATTGGGCCACAGCAGAAATGTCCACACCCTGCTCCCCAGCCATGAAACCCAGCACGGAGAAGATGGCAAATCCTGCCAGGAAACTGGTGCCGCTGTTCAATAGGCAGAGCAGGAAAGAGTCCCTGGACAAGAGATACAAGATCAGTTAGTTTTCATTCTTGGAGAATGCTTTCTAATCACGTCTTGTGTCACAACAAATGTTATGATTTACTTCAAGGGGATTTTTCTTGTCTCTCTCAGTGTACCACTCCATTGAAATTATTTATGGAAATACTAGGCTAGGATTGAGAGCAACAGGACAATGTGGAAAGGTCTATTTGAGCCCTTAGCCTTGCACTGTGGGACTCTGGCCTGTTACTGGAAAAACAACTTGAGAGTTAACTGCCTGGACCCTTCTGTGTCTACGAGTCACGAGTGTGGGAAACATGGCAGTGAGGGCTTTTCTTTAAGGTGTGGCTGTGTCAGCGTGTGTTTTCTCTGTCCATTCCAGCCATTCCTTCTGCAAGCCATCTGACCAGCAGACTCAAGTCTTCTATTCCAGTAAATATAGTGTTTGGGCTGACAAGGGATGTACATGGAATTCTGTATGGTATTGTGTGAGTACATGTGCAAAGAATCTCACTTATAGCAGTCATTGTTGAATTTGTTGTAACTGCCGAGGGCTGTGAGGCTCCCCAGACAGATTCCATAGGAGAAAAATATCTGGGTACCTGCATCCATCCATACCTGCAGAGAAGATGGAAATAAGAAAGAACAGCATTTATGACTTTGCATGCACACTTTTTGGGTTTGGAGGGACACAGTTTGGCTAACATGAAAGCAAACGCACACCCATGACTCAAATGTTTTTTTCCCATGTGCATTGAAGAATGACTTTTCAAAAAACGAGAGCCAGTCCTGTAAAAGCTGCATTCTGACTTTACATCTTAGTGGTAAAAAGCAGGATTGGGTGAAAAAAACAGACAAAAAAAACGCTCCGCCTGCCTCTATGCAGACCTTCCACCGTTCTGTGTTGTGTTTTTCAAATTACTGCACTGATAAAAATTGAAAAATTCTGTCTTGGCGTCCTTTTATGACATTTTTTTTTTTAAATTTTTTATTTCAATGTCAAGGTATTTCCATTGTATTCCGTTATCAGTTAAATGACGTAGGACAGAGATAAATAAACAATAGTAAAAAGTACATCAAGGCTATTTGATGTCCAATCAAACAGACCACATTTGGACTGGTAAAGGGCACATTCTATACATATTTGGGCCTTGACCATGTTGATTTTGTATGTTGTGGCGCTCGGCGAAGAATAATCGATGACGAAGCCTTGGGAGTCTTGAATGAAAGATTGAGTTTATTATCAAGCACCATCATACTAATAACCAACGCCGAACACTTCCGGGGCACACATATATAAGCCCACCGGCCTAAGCCACCCCCCCCCCCCCCCCCCCCCCCCCCCCCCGCGGGGGGGGGCCCCCCCCCCCCCCCCCCCCCCCAATTCTTTTAAATATTTAAAAAAAACCATGTTTTAAAAAAAAAAAAAAAATTTATGCCTTT